>JAGTTL010001286.1:0-14860 GCA_036851935.1 Coregonus suidteri | reverse complement strand
CCCCCAAAAAGGGGCCCCCACGTCCGGCCCGGCCCGCTGGGGCCCCTGCACAAGAGTTAGTCGCGTGTTCCCGTCCAGCCCGGGGCCGTTTGCCCCCGCACCAAAGCCAGGGGGGGCCCAGTAGCCCCCTTTTGGCAAAAGGTGGGGGGGCCAAGTCGGCCCCCGTTGGCTCTCCGCACCAAGCCCAGTGGTGCGTGTTCCGCCAGCCGGATTTCCTGTGCCCCAAAGCCGGGTGTGTGGCCAGCCGGGTCCCCCCTGTTCCTGCTCCCCGCACCAAGCCGTTGTGGCTCCAGCCCGGTCCGGCCCGTTCTGCTAGCCCAACCATTGGTGCGGTGGCAGCCGGCCGGCCCTTCCGCTCCAAACCCCATTTCCCCGCCCGCGCCCGGCCCTTTTCCCGTCCCCCCCAAGGGGGGCAGTGGTGCGCCGTCAAGCCCGGCCGTTCCTGCCCCCCGCACCAAGCCAGGGGGCCGTGCACCCCCGGCCCCCTTTTTCCCGCCCTGCACCAAGCCAGTGGTGCGGTCCCACCCCGGCGGCTGTTCCTGCCCCGCACCAAGCCAGTGGGTGGGGTGTCACCCGGTCCGGCCGTCCTGTCCCCGCCCAAGAAGTGGTGCCTCGCCAGCCCGGGGGGCCCGTTCCCCTAAGCACCAAGCCAGGGGTGGGGTTTCCCACCCCCGGTGGGCCCGTTCCGCCCCCGCACCAAGCCAGTGGTGCGGTGTCCGCCGGCCGGGCCCCGTGGGGGTTCCAAACCCGGTGTCCGGCACCGGTCGCCGTCTCTCCGGACCAACCCTTTTCCGTCCCAAAGGGGTAAGGTCCCTCCCGTCAGCGGCCCACTCCGGAGCCAGAGCAATCCGCTCACCGTGTCCAGCCCAGCCCCCGGCCAGGGCTCCAGTCCCCAAGCCGTAGGTTTTGATACATGGTCGGGCCCAGCTCCGGGGGGGGCCCCGGGCCAGACCAGATCAGGGGCGAAACGGGGAGGTGGAGGAGAAAGGGTGGTACGCCCGGAGCCGGGATGCCCCCACAATGCCCCCCCTACCCGTGGTTTGTTTGGGCCCCCCGGGGTCGCAGTCCACGCCTTTGGGGGGGGGGGGGTACTGTCCCCCCCCTGGCTGGGGACTCGAAATTTGACCCAGGGTGGGGAGTTTCGTGTTATTTCCCCATTTTGATGTGAGATCTTTAGTTAGTTCCCCAGGGGGGTTCCAACAGAGGAGCTGTATCCGTGTTTTGGGGTTTTTTTGGGGCCCAACTTAGGCAGCCTTTTTGGCATAGCCGGGTTGGGTTTTCCGTTAAGGTTTGTTTGTGTAACTGGGACTTCACGATCGTTTTTTTGTGTTTTGTTCGGTTAAGTACTAAAAAAATGTAGCTTATCACGCGGCCCCTTTGCCCCCCAAATCTTTAAAAGATCGGACATGAGGGAAAAAAATTTTTTGACCCTCGAAAAAAACATGATTTAGTATGGTGGAAAACCCCTTGTGGAATCACAGAGGTAGACGTTTGGGTAGTTGGCCACCGGGTTTCAAAAAATCCAGGAGGGTTTGGGGTTCCCACTCCTTTTGCAACTTCCCAAGTCTTTAAAAGGTTTGAGGTTGAGGGGGGGAAAACTCAAACCTTTCAGCTCCCTCCACAGATTTTCTATGGGATTAAGGTCTGTGGGACAGGCTAGGCCACTCCAGGACCTTAATGGTTCTTCTTGGCCACTCCTTTGTTGCCTTGGCATGTGTTTTGGGTCATTGTCATGCTGGAATACCCATCCACACCCATTTTCAATGCCCTGGCGCGGGAAGGATGTTCTTACCAATATTTGACGGTACATGGCCCGTCCATCGTCCCTTTGATGAGTGAAGTTTTCCTGTCATATTAGCAGAAACAAACACCCCCAAAGCATATGTTTCCACCTCCATGTTTGACGGTGGGGATGGTGTTATTGGGGGTCATAGGCAGCATTCCTACCTCCTCAAAACACAGCGAGTTGGAGTTGATGCCAAGAGAGCTTCGATTTTTGGTCTAATCTGACCACAACACTTTCACCCAGTTATCTTCTGAATCATTCAGAAGTTCATTGGCAAACTTCAGACCGGCCTGAATATGTGCTTTTCTGAGCAGGGGGAACCTGGGGACCTTGCGGTGGCGCTGCAGGATTTCAGTCCTTCACGGCGTAGTACCTTGTTTGTTACCAATTGTTTTCTTGGTGACTATGGTCCCAGCTGCCTTGAGATCATTTGACAAGATCATCCCGTGTAGTTCTGGGCTGATTCCTCACCGTTCTCATGATCATTGCAACTGCTAACTCCACAAGAGTGAGATCTTTGCATGGAGCACCAGGACTGGCCGAGGGAGTTGGACAGGTAGGTCTTCTTTTGTGTTTCTTCCATTTGCGAATAATCGCACACCAACTGTTGTTTCCACCTTCTCACCAAGCTGCTTGCAATGGTTCTTTGTAGCCCATTCCAGCCTTGTGTAGGTCTACAATCTTGTCCCTGACATCCTTGGAGAGCTCTTTGGTCTTGGCCATGGTGGAGAGTTTGGGAATCTGATTGATTGATTGCTTCGAGTATGACAGGTGTCTTTTATACAGGTAACAAACTGAGATTAGGGAGCACTCCCTTTAAGAGTGTGCTCACCTAATCTCAGCTCGTTACCTGTATAAAAGACAACTGGGAGCCAGAAATCTTTCTGATTGAGAGGGGGAAGTCAAATACTTATTTCCCTCATATAAAACTGCAAATCAATTTTAAACATTTTTTGACATGCAATTTTTCTGGATTTGTTGTTGATTAATTCTGTCTCTCGACTGTTCAAATAAACCTACCATTAAAATTATTAGACTGAACATTTCTTTGTCAGTGGGCAAAACGTACAAAACAGCAGGGGATCACAATACCTTTTTTCACCCGACACTGGACAGAGTGTCAAAAACCACATTTAATCAAATGTGTTTAACTCTGCCAAGGAAATTTCCTTTTCCTTTGAATGTTTGTGTCTTAAATCCTTTGTTGATGTTTGTATTAATAGTTACATGATATTTTAAATACTTGACCACTTTCATGAAGCATTTTTTAAACCATCCGTGTCACTTTACTGGACTAAGAAAAATTATACTTATGACACTGGCAAGAAGCATATGACCATTCCGTTTTCACTTTACTCGGACTAAAAAAATACCACTTTGACACTGTCCAAGAAGCATTATTAACATCATCATTCCTGCCAGATAGGCCTATCACATGCATGCCATCATGTCAGTCACTAGTCAAAAAGAGGGTGTCTTGTCGTGCTCCTAAAATCTGCTGCTGCATTCATCCTAGTCATCAGCAACAGAGCATTGGGGTTGGTGCATGTCTTATGACTTCAATGTGTGCGGAATTATAATGCTAATTGAAAATGGTCAATTTCAGAAAATGTTATATAACATAAACTGCGTTGACAAAATAGGCTATGATGAAATGGAATGTTTTGCCTTGTGTGGTACTGTAGGTTTTGTGGGTTTTGACATTCTTTCTGGTTATAACCTATTTCGGCAAGACAGATCTTTCAAAGTTGGTGGAATGGCAATCTTTACCAAGGAAAAACCTTCAGATTTGGGTTTGCTCCAAAGCTGCCCAGAAAATTTTTGATTGGGGTTTTAAAAGATTAAACTTTCAAAAGCTTTGTTGACTTTTGCTGGGTTTTTTCTAAACCCATAACACGGCCTTACCCTACCCCCAAGTTTCCCCGGGCCCCCTTAACTATGTTGTTTTCCCCTATAGGGACCTAAACTGGGACATGCTTAAACCACCGACCAAGCCCTAAAGAAAGGGATCCTAAATTTTTCTCAGTTTATACCAATCCAAAGGTATGACTCCAAACACCCAGGGAAAAAGGTACTCTCCCAGAGTTTTCCTCCAAATAATCCGAAGGTATCAGTCTGGTGTTTTTTGTAATGAAAATTTGTGACACTGTTTTAAGCCGTGTTCATTTTAAATTTCCTCAAGTGCCCCAAAACAAAGGAGATGATTTTGGACTAAGGAAAAAAAAGAGGACTGGCACCCCCCATTCTCATCGACGGGCTGTGTGGAAAAAGGTTGAGAGCTTTTAAGTTCTTTTTGGGGCCACATCACCAACAAATATCATTGTCCAAACCACCAGACAGTCGTGAAAAGGGCACAACAAAGCCTATTCCCCCCCAGGAGACTGAAAAGATTTGGCAGGGTTTCAGATCCTCAAAAATTTAATACAGCTACAGTGGGGAAAAAAAAAAGTATTAGCCAGCCCCAATTGTGCAATTTCCCCATTTAAAAAAAAGTTTTGAGAGAGGCCGAAATTTTCCCATCATGGGTTTACACGTAAACTAGAAAAGAAAAAATTGAAAAAAAAAAATCCAAAAAAATCCCATTGTGGGTTTTTTAAATGAATTTTTTTTGCATATTATGGTGGAAAATAATATTTGGTCCCTACAAAAAAGCAAGATTTCGGTCCCCCAGCCTGTAACTTTTTTTAAGAGGCTCCTCTGTCCCCCACCGTTACCTGTATTAATGGCCCCGTTTGAACTTTTTAATCAGTTTTAAAAGAAAAACCTGTCCAAAAACCCTCAAACATTCCACCCCCAAACCCCATAGGGGGCCAAGACCAAAGGGCTTTCAAAAGGACCCCAGAAAAAAAATTGTAGCCCGCCCCAGGCGGGAGACTAATCTGCAAAAAGGTAACCCGTTTGGTTTGAAGAAATCAATTTTGGGAGAAATTTATTAGGAAAGGAAGAAATAAAAGACCACGATAATCCCCCCCCGATCGGTGGCCCCAAACCCCAAAAATAAACACCCCGTGGGGTAAAAATGATCACAAGAACGGTGAGCAAAAATCCCAAAAACCCCCACGGGGGGCCCTGGGGAATAAAATGCAGAGAGTTGGGCCCCAAAATTTAACAAACCCTACCATAAAGAACACACTCGCCGCCAGGGGACTAAAAATTGCAGTGAAAGACGTGCCCCCCCCTGCTTAAGCCAGTACACCCGGGCCCCGTTGAATTTTGTAGAGTGCATTTGGATGATCCAGAAAAAGGGGATTGGGGGAATGTAAATTATGGTCAGAGGAAAAAAAAAATAAAAAATTTTTTTTGGTTTAAAAAAAAACTCAACTTGTCGTTTTTGGGGGGGACAAAGAATGCTGAGTTCCCATCCAAAAAAACACCAACAAACTGTGAACCCAAGGGGGGGGTGGAAACATCATGCTTTGGGGCGGTTTTTCTGAAAAGGGGCCCGGGGAGCCCTGATCAGTTTTTAAAGGGAAAGAAGAATGGGGCCAGTATCGTGAGATTTTGAGTAAAAACCCCCCTTTCCATCACCCAAGGAAATTGAAGATAAAAAAGGGGGCTGGGTCTTTCAGCATGAAAATGATCCCAAACACCCCCGCCCCGGCAAAGGGAAAGGGGGGGGGGCTTGTAAAAAAGCATTTCAAGGTCCGGGAGTGGCTTAGAAAAGTTAAAAGATCTAAAACCCCATAGAAAATTTTTTGAGGATTTAAAAGTCTGGGGGTTCCCCAGCGACACCCCCCCAAAAATAAATGCTCTAGAGGAGATCTGCATGGGGGAATGGGCCCAAAAATCCCAGCAACAGTGGGGTAAAAACCCTTTGTAAAGGGAATTACAGAAAACTTTTTGACCTGTGTCATTGCCAAAAAAAGGGTATATAAAAAAGTATTGGGGAAACTTTTTTTTATCGCCCCAAATTTATTTATTTTCCACCATAATTTGCAAAAAAATTTGAAATTTAAAAATTTCCCTCCCAATGTGTTTTTCTGGTTTTTTTTTCCCTCATTTGGGGCGGGCATAGGGGGACTTTGTACCTATGATGAAAATTACGGGGCCTTTTTAAATCTTTTTAAGGGGGGGAACTTGCACAATTGGGGGGCTGGCCCCTAAAAAATTTTTCCCCATGTTAAACCACCGAGAGCACCCTTTGGACTTTTGCATAACCCCTGGTATGGAACTGCTCGGCCTCCGACCGAAAGGCACACAGAGGGTAGTGCTTTACGGCCCAGTACATCACGGGGCCCAAAGCTTCCTGAAAACCCCAGGACCTCAAATCCCCGGCCCCCCTTTGTCAGGGGAAATGGCCCTAAAAATGATAAAGACTAAAGCCTCCCTATTCTAGACTTTTCTCTTGCAAACTGACGGAACGGTACCGGAGCGCCAGTCTAGGCCAAAAGGGGTTTTTAACAGCTTTCCCCCGAAGAAAAAGACTCTGAACAGCAAATCATGGTACCCGGACTATTTTTTCCCCCCCAAAAACCCCCCCCAAAACCCCCTTTTTAAGGCTTTTTTGTTTTATTTAGCTACACTTTTTTCCCACATGTCAAAACAATTTTATTTGATTTGATTAAGTCTGCTTGGGAAACGACCTGCCCTGGTTGTATAGAGCTTGCTAAAATAGTTAATGAGAAACCCTTTCCTATGACCTGGCCTCTGTAAATTTGGTATAGAATCGCTTGTCCCTCGTCGAAGACGTTTGGGCCCCTTTTTTTTAATTTTTTCAGGGGTATTGTAACAAACAACCCCAAAAGAAAATTTGAATTTTAAAAAAGTTTCCCCCTGGTTGGGTGATTGGCAAGGATCCCCCTTTAAAAAAAATTAATTGGGAAGGCTTCACATGCATATCAGGCCCCAAAGGCTCTCTTTCAGGCAAAAATTTTAACCCCCTCCCCTCCCGGAGGGAAAACTTTTTTCTCCCTGCAGGCAGTCATGAGTCGAGGTGTAAAGAGCTCCAAACTTGACCCCCTTTTTTCTTTTTAAGGTTGCAGTCCCATCTTTCAAATCGTTCTGACCTTTTAACCTTTCCTCTGTTGGGAGGTTCCCCCTTTATTTGGGAAGGCCCGCCACGGGCATCCTTATTAAAGGGGGGGATCAGTGATCCTAACTGTTTTAGGCCAAATTAATTTTTCCTGTTATAAAAGTGTTGGAAAAATGTCAATAATCAAACTGAGGGTTTCTTAGTTATAGATTTTCTTGGTATGCAATCGGGTTTTCCCCCAGGGTTTTGGATTTTTCACGCAACCTTTAAAAGGTCCCAAATATGTCACCCTTCCTTTATTCTAAGAATGTTGTTGCTGTTTTTTTTGATTGGCCAAAAACTTTTGATACGGGAGACCCTTCCTTTTGGGGCCGGCAAAGGGTTTGGGTTGAAGGGTCTTTGGCCTGGTTGTAAACCTCTCTAAAGAGGCAGTGTCTAAAGTCAGAACATTGCGTTTCAGCCACTGCCTGTCACCAAGGGAGTACCCAAGGTTTGATCCTAGGCCCCCAGCTCTTCTAAAATTACTAAAAAACATATTTGGGCAGTGGGGAAGCTCTTATCCTTTATATGCAGAGGATACAGTCTTCACTCAGGGGCCCCTACCGGATTTTGTGTTAAACACTGTACAAAAAAGTTCTTAGTGCCCAAAAAGCTTTCTTGCCCTTTTCCCTTGTTCTGAACACCTAAAAAACAAAGGCAGTGGTTTGGTAAGAAAAATTTTCCCCTCCCCCCAAACCCGGGGGGTTTTTCTCCCTTGAGGGTTAGAGTTTGAGGTAGCACCTATAAATTTTTGGGAGTAGGGCAGACGGTACACTGTCCTTTTCAGCACATACAAAGCTGCAGGTTTAAATCTAGATTTGGTTTTTCCTCTATGTAATCCTCCTCTTTCACCCCAGCTCCCAAAAAACAACCCTGTTTCAGAGGCCCATTACCGCTAATTAGGGAGAGTAATTTAAGATCGACGGGTAAGGGTGCTCTCTAGCCTGAGTTTTTCCCTTTTGGCCCATAGATTTTCCCCCAATGCCCTTTAAGGCACTCACTGCACTCTATACTCCTGAAAAAGGTCATTTGTATACCCTACAAGACCCCCGGTTGAGCTTATTTTAAAACCCCCTTAGGGCCCCATCCCTCCTATCTGAGAACTACGCACCTCTCCTCCAAACACCCTTTGCCAGTCACATTTGTTAAAGGGGCCACAAGCACAACATACCGGGCGCCCTCTTTTCGTTTTTCTGCAGCTAGCGACGGAACGAGTGCAAAAAAACACCAAAATGACAGTTTATCCCCCTTCTTCATTCAAAAATTTTTTTTGGGTTTAGGCCGTCATTGAAAAATTGGGGAATTGTTTTTAAAAATGACTTTGCCAAGTTAAATAAAGGGTTTAAAATTTTTAAAAAAAAATGTGGGTGTAAATAACCAGCCTAAAGAAACCCAAATTTAGAGGTTTTGGGGTTGGGACAATTTTTAGGGAGGGTAAAAACCCTGCCATAAAAAACAAATATATGTCAAAAAAACGGTTTTGTAAAATAGGTGTCATGATAGTTTTAGGACCTTTATTATGCCCCAGGCCCTATGCCAATTTTTTGTCATCTTTTTAGGGATTTATTTTTGACATGGTTATGATTTTGTTATTCCCCGGGGAAAAGAAAAACCTTACTCAAAAGGGCCCTTTTTAGTATTTTCTTTTTTTTTGGCCCAAATTTGGGAAAAATTGCTTTTCTTTGCAATTTTGCCCTTTTAAGGTCGGGAAATCCCGGAGTTATTTTTCACTTTTGACATTGGGGACGGGGTTTTTGGGCGGGGTATTTATTTAATGTAGCTCCCAGTTGGGGGACCTGTGAGGGCTTTCTGTTTTTCAAACAGCCCCCCCCTTAATGTATTTGTCCTCTTCCCCCAAGTTGGGGAAACCGGGGCCCCCTCCCCCCTTTTTCTATCTGGTTAGACCCCAGTTTGTGTTTGTTTGTAAAGGGGAGTAGTGCCAGCGTTGTAGGGAATCTTCAGTTTCTTGGCCCAATTTTTCTCGCATGGAACACCCTTTTCATTTCTCGAACAAGAATAGACTGACGAGTTGAAGAAGAAAGTATTGTTTCTGGCCATTTTGAGCCTGTAATCAAACCCAAAATTGCTGATGCTCCAGATACTCAAACTAGTCTCAACAAGGCCAGTTTTATTGCTTCTTTAATCAGCACATCAGTTTTCAGCTGTGCAAACGTAATTACAAAAGGCTTTTCTAATGATCAATTAGCCTTTTAAAATGATAAATTTGGATTAGCAAACACAACGTGAAATTTGGAACACAGGACTGATGGTTGCTGATAATGGGCCTCTGTACGCCTATGTAGATATTCCATAAAAAATCTGCAGTTTCCAGCTACAATAGCCATTTACAACATTAATAATGTCTAACTGTATTTCTGATCCATTTTATTTTAATGGACAAAAAAATTGCTTTCTTTCCAAAACAAGGACATTTCTAAGTGCCCCCAAACTTTTGAACGGTAGTGTATGTGTATAAGCCACACTCTTCATTAAGGGGCTAGTAATGCCAGGAACATGCACTGAGGTGATATGGTGTGTTGGATATGGGTAAGCTACATGTCTGGAACTCTCCCGCTACTCACACACTCTCTCATTTATAACGGCCAATAGGAGCCAACCCCCTCTCTGCACCCGGGAAATTTCATTTTCTGCTGCAGAGTATATTTCCCCCTCTGCTCTCACCCCCTTTTCTCACTCGCTTTTTCTCTCTCTCTTTCAATCTCCCTCTCTCAATATCCCACCCTCTCTCTCACACCTCTCTCCTCTCTCTTTATCCCTTTCCCTCTATCCCTCCCTCTTGTATAATGGGACTGGTCAGCAGCAAAATAGGCAGGATTTATTCTTCAAAGATCAAAGGCAGTGTTGAGTGTTCCGCTATCGCCTAAAGGGAGACATGAAAAAGGGAAAGAGCTATTTTTCTGCCTCAGCCCTGCATTAAGCCATGTAATATCAAATCAAATCAAATTTTATTTGTCACATACACGTGTTTAGCAGATGTTATTGCGAGTGTAGCGAAATCCTTGTGCTTCTAGCTCCGACAGTGCAGTAATATCTAACAATTTCACAACATATACCCAATACACACAAATCTAAGTAAGGAATGGAATTTAAGAATATATACATATATGGACAAGCAATGACAGAGCGGCATGGACTAAGATACAGTAGAATATTATAGAATACAGTATATACATATGAGATGAGTAGTGCAATATATGTAAACATTATTAAAGTGGCCAGTGATTTCAATAGGCAGCAGCAGCCTCTAATTGCTAGTGATGGCTATTTAACAGTCTGATGGCCTTGAGATAGAAGTGTTTTCATTCTCTCGGTCCCAGCTTGATGCACCTATACTGACCTCACCTTCTGGATGATAGCGGGGTGAACAGGCAGTGGCTCGGGTGGTTGATGTCCTTGATGATCTTTTTGGCCTTCCTGTGACATCGGGTGCTGTAGGTGTCCTGGAGGGCGGGTAGTTTGCCCCCGGTAATGCGTCGGCAGACAGCACCACCCTCTGGAGAGCCCTGCGGTTGCGAGCAGTGCAGTAGCCATACCAGGCGTGATACAGCCGACAGGATGCCCTCAATTGTGATCTGTAAAAGTTTGTGAGGGTTTTAGGTGCCAAGCCAAATTTCTTCAGCCTCTTGAGGTTGAAGAGGCTCTGTTGCGCCTTCTTCACCAAACTGTCCTGCGTGGGTGGACCATTTCAGTTTGTCAGTGATTTGTACGCCAAGGAATTTAAAGCTTTCAACCTTCACTGCGGTCCCGTCGATGTGGATGGGGGGTGCACCCTCTGCTGTTTCCTGAAGTCCACGATCATCTCCCAGAGCCCACCACACTCCCAGAGCCTCACCTCCGCCTGTAGGCTGTTTCGTCATTGTAGGTAATCAAGCCTACTACTGTTGTGTCGTCTGCAAACTTGATGATTGAGTTGGAGGCGTGCTTGGCCACGCAGTCATGGTGAACAGGGAGTACAGAAGGGGGCTGAGCACGCACCCTTGTGGGGCCCCAGTGTTGAGGATCAGCGAAGTGGAGATGTTGATTCCTTCCTTCACCACCTGGGGGCAGCCCGTCAGGAAGTCCAGGACACAGTTGCACAGAGTGGGGTTCAGACCCAGGGCCTCAAGCTTAATGATGAGCTTGAAGGGTATTATGGTGTTGAATGCTGAGCTATAGTCAATGAACAGCATTCTCACATAGGTATTCCTCTTGTCCAGATGGGTAGGGCAGTGTGCAGTGTGATGGCGATTGCATCGTCTGTGGATCTATTGGGGCAGTAACAAATTAAAGTGGGTCTAGGGTGACAGGTAAGGTAGAGGTGATATGATCCTGAATAGTCTCTCAAAGCACTTCATGATGACAGAGGTGAGTGCTACGGGGCAATAGTCATTTAGTTCAGTTACCTTTGCTTTCTTGGGTACAGGAACAAGGGTGGCCATCGTGAAGCATGTGGGGACAGCAGACTGGGATAGTGACAGATTGAATGTGATGGTTCGCGTTTCAGTTTTGCGCAAATGCTGCCATCTATTCACGGTTTCTGGTTAGGGTAGGTTTTAATAGTCACAGTGGGCACAACATCTCCTATGCACATACTGATAAACTCAGTCACCATTTCATTGTTGTGGGCACTAAAAAGTCTCCTCTCTATGTGTGTTGTTGTTAAACTTGAATGCATCTCCATTTCATGCACCGTAAAATGGTGATATCGATTATTTGGGGGGTTTAAAGACCATTGTTTAATGTTGTGGAATAACCCAGAAGAACAGAAGAAAAAATATCAACATTTTAATCACACACCACGTTTCATGTCGCTGTTTTACAAGCTACACCTCATCATCACTTCTCAGAACCGTGAAGATGTTAAAGAAAAATACTCTCTAAAGTCATCCACACTTCCACAGGCACCGATGGAAGGAGGTAGCAGAACGAATGTATTTCCACAGACTGACTATACGCCCTAAGACGAGTTAATAAAGGTTAGCATGTTTCCCCTCCGGCTCTGCACTGCGCAGGCTGCTGCTCTCCCAGATCAGATTGCTTTCTCACATAAAGCCTAATACTTACAGGGAGCCAAATGTGAAAAGGCTTCGTGCAAGTATCAAACGTCTTCACAGCAATTTAAAGGTGAACCTGGAGGTTATATTCCCTCTCAACTCAAAGTCAAGGAGCAGGAGGGGTAAACCAAAAGAAAGCAAAAAAAAAACTAAGATGTAAGCACATTGTTTGTCATCTGCCAGTACCAATTCATGTAACATTCAACGGTTTTGAGATGGGGTTTGACTTGTGAGATGTAAACCGACGGATTTAAATGAATCTCTCTCTACTGTTTCACAAGACACAAACAGTTGCTCATATTTTTGAAAGGTTAGCAGGGCTTTGGTGGGACAAACAGAAGAATAAATGTCATGGGAGAAAAAAAAAGAAAGAAACCACCCTTGTTGCACATGTTTAATTTAAACTAGCCACAATGGCAGCAACAAAAGACAAGAGAAAGAAAAAACCATTGTAGAACCATGTGACTAGCCTTGTGTGGATGGTAATGGTAGGTATTGTGTTTTCTGCATAAGTGGCTCAGACGCACTCAATTCATCACCACGCACGCACACACACACACACATTCATCAGGCACACACATGCATGTACAGTATGTTACTGACCCAGATAAGTTAAGAAGTCGAACGGATGAAATATGCACCCCGCTGAGGGAGGAGGAACAGGGGCGCCTGGAGAGAGCGAGAGAAAAAGAGAGAAGAGCTCTTTAGGGGCATGAGGGAGATTTGTCACTGTCACCACCTACAATAGAGGAAAAGGGAGCCGACTGGGACGGTTGTGAATGTACTCTTTGGGTACAGTGGCGCACACTGGGACACAGGAAGCCAACGCAGACCAATACAGACCTCCTGATGGTAAATGTCTAGAGCCCCCACGGTCACGAGAGAGAGAGGATGAAGGAGGAGGAGAGGAAAGGATGAGAGGGATTGGCCCCCATGGTCACAAGAGAGGGGGATGAGAACAGAAGAGGATAGAGGAAGAGCGTCTACTTTTAACATCTAGACTAGAGCCCCCCTGGTCATGAGAGAGAGGAGGATGACAGGAGGATAGGATAAAGGGAGAGGATAAAGGGAGAGGGTCTACTTTTTTAATGAGGTGTTGAAGGCTGTGACAAGGTCCCTGCATTACTCATTTGAATATATTTCTAAAATATGAGTAATTAGTGATAGTCTTCTGTTCAAATCTATATATCTATCTCTACCTCTTACAGTAATGTTACTTAACATGAACTTGAATATTACATTATATGATATGAATATCACTAGCTACCTACCTAGAATATTTCAGAGATGAGGTGAATCCGTTGAGATATGTCAGATACACTGTGTGTGGGTGTGGGTGTGCATGTTTGAGGCGTGTGCGTGTGTGTTTTCATGTTGTGTGTGTCTAGGGTTGCAAAGCTACCGGTAATTTACCAAAGTTACCGGAATCTTCTGTAATTTTGGTAATAACAGGTAATTTATGGCAATCTATTGTAACTTTGGTAATTTATACTTGAATTCCTTTTAAAACGTTTTTTTTTTTATATCTGTGTCCATATTGTCCATGCGTTTCTAGTGGATAGACCTTATGGTTCAAGAGAAAATAGTCTAATAATGAAATAACATTTTTATCGACAATGGCATTATTTTCAATTAGGCCTAACTCTGCAACTGTTCCAACTATTGACTTTTTTCACAACTGCCACCAGTTTGGCGCCAAAATATTTACAACAAAGACAAATAAAATAAATAAAAAAGTGTGTAAAAAAAATATAAAGGATATTTCAAGTTGAAACCCTCATATTAAACACACTGGTATTCATAAATGATGGTTTATATTCAGGATAATGTTTTGACACCTTTGTCAGTCTATTTTTTTTTCTTTTTTTTTGTGATAAGGCCACAAGGAGGGCCAGAGATAATTACAGGCACCTGTGATAATCTGAAGCACTCAAAAGGGCCACTAGTGTCTTGTGATAATGACAAAAAATCATTGAAGGTTACCCAAATTCTGGTAGTTTACTGGTAAACTTTGAAAGTTTCCAGTAATATACCTCCCTTTGCAACCCTATGTGTGTCAGACATTAATTTTGTCCATGAGACAAGGTAGTGTGAATGAGAATTGGAGTCAGACTTTCCTGAAAAGAGCCAGGGATTTGATGTGCTTTGTTTTCAAATGAAATATATCTGGGGAGGGAGTTTGTCAAAGAGATAAAAGTCTGAAAAGAAATAATCCTCAACACTTCATTCGGTTAACAGCTTGCCCAGATACCAGGCCCATGTGTCTATGTGAATGATTGTTTGTATGTGTATGTGTGTTACTTCTGTGTGTCTTTCTGCGTGTTTGCCTGTGTGTGTGTGATTGTGTTTCTCCATGCGTATGTGTTTATGTATGTGTGTGATTGTCTATGTGTGCGTATGCTTATGTCTGCATATTTGCATCAGACAGAGAGATGCACTTCTATCTTGAGCTCTTCCTCTTTGATTCGCTGCTTGAGAGGATACAGAGTCTGAACTTTTGGAACCCATCCAAACTTTCCCCCTCTCTGACGTCTTGCTCTTCAGTCTGTCTGATCACAAACACGGCGATTGGACTCATTATCTTCAAATCGTATGCAAAAGACACAAACTATTTTTTGTCATAAGCCGGTGCAGTAATGCGGGCGGTTTGATTATCCTTTGCTAATAGCATGCCTGGCCTGCGATTACCATATTGTATGTTTATACTGTATTTATTCCTGCTGAATTGGCCTGGATTCAAGTGATCGTCACCCCCAAAAATGTTTAGGTCCTCTACAGCACCCCACTTACACCTGTCCCTCTCCCTTTGCCTGCGGGAAGCGGTTACCATGACATTGCATACAGACACTAGTGAAAATGTACACACCCTTGCACAGTCGTCAAATCTTTATTTTGTTATTTTTATGAATTTGTCCCAAATGTTCTATACCTTTTCTTTCACTTTGAAAAATGTAGTAGATGTGTAGATCTTGGAATACCAATTTAATCCCTTTTTAGATTACATTTTAA
>JAGTTL010001285.1:0-14876 GCA_036851935.1 Coregonus suidteri | reverse complement strand
CTTTTCCCCCACCACTGCCTCTCAGGCACTGGCATGGAAGCTGAGCTGATTCCTGGGGTTACTTAAACCCTAGCTTCGTAACTTTTTGGTTGACTTTTCCCAAAAGGTTGGGCCGCTTTGCAAACCCAAATCACCAGTTCCCCTGAAAAAGAGTTGCCCTTGGTGATCCCCGGGTTTTCACTTTCCACGAAATTTTCCTGTTGTTTCGGGGGACGTATTAAAAAATCAATTTTCCCAAATTCCCCTTCCTTTTTCCATCCATTGAGAGTCATCCTGGCATGTCAAAAGTGACACATTATCATCAATTTTTGTCCACAACAGGACAATCTCTCCTTCTGGGTTTGCCCCCAAAGGGATCAGGGGCATCATCTTTTTATGGTGCCCCCGGGTTGGCCTTAATGTAAAATTCTTCCCAATTTTTGGGACCTTTTTTAGCAGTTTTTTTTTTGTATTTCAGCTTTTTGGGGGTTTTTTTCCAGTTCTTTTTCCTTCTTCTAAATTTTTGGGCCTTATCCAGCAGAAAGATCGGTCTATTTTTTTTTATTTATTTGGCTAGTCATTGTGGTAGAATCCTCTAAAATTGAAGCACCTTTATCCCAAATTTTTACGCTGTCTTCATTCCTTTCACAAAACCCAAAAATCCTTGTATCCTTTTTTTCCAAATTTCCATCCCCCTTTTTCCGCCTGGCCAACTCGTCTGATCACAGGGTCATATCCACCCATGTTTTTGAATCACTCTGATCATCATCATCATCATCATCTTCAAGTTCCATCCTCCTGAACCTTACTCCACCCTTAGTTCCAGACATCTCTTTTTGTTTTATTTTGGGAGTTGGATTAATCTTTATGGTCTTTTTCCCTTGCCCTCTTCATTATTCGTTCATCTTCACTCTTTTTGTTTTCCTGTTTGGGGGTTGGTCCTTTCTTTTTTCCTTTTTTCTTTTTTTTTCCTTGTGAGAAAGGTGATTTCTTCTGCCATTTGTTTTTCTGTTTCTTTACCTCTTTTTCAATTTTTTATACCTCTGTTTTCTTTATCTTTTCTATCTTTTATAGTTTTTTTTCCCTTTATTTCAAACAGTTTAGAAACACCCGCTTCTTTGTCTCTTTCTTACGTTTTTTCCCCCTTTTTCCCTTTTTTTGATCTGCCCTTTTACGTGGAACAAGCACTTGCATTATCTTGGTGACTTCGGGTTAAGAGTCCCTTCACTGGCCATGGTTGTTCAATGTCAGGCCAAGTTGATTCCATTTTCCAGATAACCTTGCAATACCATAACTAGAGGATTACTATTTTGTAATAACATAAACAGGAGTTAATTACTTGTAGTTTTGATGGCCTTATTCCCTATTGGAACGACTCTTTATATGTTTACCTCGTTCAATCTCTTTTTTTTTTCATTCCCAAATTAATTAATTATTCATTTTCTTTTTATTTTATTTTACCCAAATTATTGATTAGTGGAAATTTACCACATCGGTAAGGAAAAGTAAAGGAAAGTAGTCAACTTCAGAGCAATCCAAAAAAACAAAGACCTGAATCCAGCAAACACTAACAGCCTCACAAAAACCCATTGCTTATAATCACCCAATACCCCTTAATTTTACAGAATAATGTCAGTGCTGGATTTCCAACACAACGCTAATCAAAACAAACTCATCAAAAAAAACCCTAATGTGGAGATTATCAATTACATCAAAATTCATCAGTCTGTTTGCCAAGTTCCTGTGAAATGGTCCACAACCATTGAAATATTCTATGCATACACAATGTATCTATTATATCCTGTAAGGGAGAGTGGGTTTTGTGGGATGAGAACAGTACTGGCCTTAGTTGGACTTGATCCGTTGCAGCACACCCTGTCGCGTGATGCACTTTGTCAGCACCTCCTCTCTCTCTCTCTCTCCTCTGTCTCCTCCTTCTTATCGTCTCTCATATCACAAGAAGAAACAAAGAAACAGACAAGAATTAGTATTTTATATGCATACCTATGTTCACATTGGCGCTAAGAAATAAGCAAACAGCTTAACTCAGGAATATTATAAATAGCTCAATAACATTTATATTTTATTTATTTATTTAATTATTTATTTATTTTTAATCCGTCAAACATATCTCTCTCATTTATCAATTCAATAGATCTCAACAAATAGTTTCAATCATTAAGCCAAAAGCCGATGTAAACAAACAGAACACTATTAGTTTCTAAAATCTCCCCCTCTGTCTCTGTCCGTTCTGAGTTCTGCGTCTCCGACCAGCAGCTCAGTGCTGCAGCAGAGGAGTGGCACATTTGCCCTACGTAACTCTAAACTCATAAAATCACACGCATGCGTAGGTACATTCACCAGTGCGATTTCAGAGTGGATGGAGCTCTCAGGCAGCTCTTTCCAAGTCCTAAACAACAGAGTAAGACAGATCCGCTGTCGCTCCATTTGCTCCCCCCTTTGACAAACATGTAACACAGCAAAACTCACAAACCAAACATAGAAACACAAATCCTACTTCGAAGTTTGTCATCATCACTTATTCTAATCTGCAGATTTTAATAGTTATTTTCTTATCCAATTACAAAACATCTCTATACCACTCTTAAAAAATAAAAGTCCGCCCTGTAGGCTCATGATATTCTAATAGGTAGTAAACGTTCTCTGTTTATAGAGACTCATAAGATTTTTTAACCTTAACGTCCTTCCAGGGGGGTCTCATATATAGTTAACAATTATTAACGGTTCTCACCAACGGAGAGTCATAAGATTTTTAACCGTAATTCACATATTTCCTTATTTCCTTATGAAAACAAAAATACCCTGTTCTCAACCAAAATATATATATATATGTATATATCTCTAACATAAATCTTATCCTAACATGAGTCGACACACAGTTAAAACACAACAGAGACGTCTTTATTTTATAATTTTTTCTCTCTCCCACACACACAGAGACATAGGCTCTCCTTGTCTCACACACACACGCATACACAGTTTAAACAAGAATGCATCCGTTCATACAATACACTAAGCATGCTAACCGTCGCGCCTTTATTTGTCATTGTTCCTTCCTAAATTTTGCTACCTGAGTTGCAGATTATCCAATGAGAGGTTACTTCGGACATATACTTTGTCAACTATATTCCGAGAGGTAACGTGCAATGGAATGTATATTCCACAACTGACAGTTCCCAGAAACTGACCCGACAGTCAATCTAATGACTCCCAGGATTTATGGCCCATCTTAATGATCGCCTCGTTTGAGGGCTTCCTTAATCAGCGACGTCCTAAAAGTATACTTTTTCCTTATTTCTGGCCTTATTCCTTCATGCTTTCCTGGACACTCTCTCACACTTTTTTTTCCAAGCCAAAATATGTGTGCCCAGTGTTAATAATTCCTATATACATTCCCCCCTTGTTGTTCCCAACGCAAACAAATTTAGATTTTAGAACGGATTCCCATCACACAGCAAATAACAGCAAAGCGCACACACAAGTCCTTTAACGGTACATCGGAACGCACACACATGCACAAGCACACGAACCACCAGCGACCAAAAACTGTGAGAAATCTCACCTTATCTGCCGGCGTCTTGAGCGGGGTGGAGTCACTGTCGCAGCCCATGAATGGAATGCTGAGAAAAGACGTAATTCGTCCCGAAAACCTCGTCGCCATTTATGTGGTGTGTCTGACACAACAATGCTGATCTATGCTGTGATGATAAGAAAGTCCGCTTACACTGTACTTTGATTATAAAGATTTTATTGTATCAAAGATCACAGTATCAATTTACAGACATCTGCAGATATCTGGAGAACAACGACCCAAAATAATATGTTGTTCTGTCCTCCTTTGTCTCAACCAAGTATTTATATCCTATGTAACATAATATGGCGTGATTTTAATAGACCAATCCCGGCCTCTACATAGCAGACTCTCCTCTATTCCCCAAGAAACCTATGTAGTAATGCTTTCCAGATGTTTCAGCAAAGCAGAGTAGAGTTCATCCATTACACCATTTGCAATGTCTCAGCAAAATCATAAACTGTTTAGATACTACACCAGCAGCACAGCTGCAGTCACCAACGCTCTGGATAACATAAAAACAGGCTAACCAGCTCTTCTAGGGTGAATAAAATGGTCAGAGTGAGCTGTTCTCTCATTTGTGTCTGGAAGAAGCTAGCAAGCTAGCCAACGTTAGCCATTTAGCTTGGATGCTTGACTGCTGTTGTTAGGTCAGAACGCTCGGATCAACACTACTACTCAGCCAGAGCGTCCAGTGTGCGTTCTGAACGCTCCCGAGAGTGAAACGCTCAGAATTTACGAACGGACAATCTGACAACGCTCTGAGTTTCCGAACGCCCCCAGAGCACACTCTGGCACTGCAGATTAAATTTACGAACACACCCATAGTATAAACTAAGCTTTGTATGTGTAAAAAGAAAAAAACTGGCATGCTAGCTCCCTCCCCCATCCCTCCCTCATCCCTCCCTCATCCCCTTTTCCTCTTCTCTTCCCCTCACCTCTTCTATAAATCCTAGACAACGAGGCAGAATGAGAACCAACACACTGACCCACACACACACGCAGATCCAGTTGATCACAGCTCCAGAGCAGACTACACCGCGGGTGGGTTAGATTTGTACAGCATCTAAAACAACATTTAACACAAAAATATCTGATGATTCTCCTGTCTGAATACCAGAACAGTGGGAGCCCTCCCTGACTGACTATCACTGAAAGACTAACTATTGTGTTAAAAATGTTACCTCTTCAAGCTGGACTGAGACTGACTGACTAGGGGTTCATCAAAATCCTTAGGATAAAAGTCTCTCACCAGACTACCTGAGTCAGCTTCTATCAAGGAACGCAAAACCCAGCTTTATGAAATCAGTACATTTCTCTCCAGATTTGGTAGGAGGTGATAGGGATGGTCTATTATGTCAATCTAAGATCCAGTCCTGAAGTTAAGGGCATGTTGTCTATAATGTCAATCTAAGATCCAGTCCTGAAGTTAAGGGCATGGTGTCTATTATGTCAATCTAAGATCCAGTCCTGAAGTTAAGGGCATGTTGTCTATAATGTCAATCTAAGATCCAATCCTGAAGTTAAGGGCATGTGGTCTATAATGTCAATCTAAGATCCAGTCCTGAAGTTAAGGGCATGTTGTCTATAATGTCAATCTGAGATCAGTCCTGAAGTTAAGGGCATGTTGTCTATAATGTCAATCGAGATCCAGTCCTGAAGTTAAGGGGCATGTTGTCTATAATGTCAATCTGAGATCCAGTCCTGAAGTTAAGGGCATGTTGTCTATAATGTCAATCTGAGATCCAGTCCTGAAGCTAAGGGCATGTTGTCTATAATGTCAATCTAAGATCCAGTCCTGAAGTTAAGGGCATGTTGTGTCTATAATGTCAATCTAAGATCCAGTCCTGAAGTTAAGGGCATGTTGTCTATAATGTCAATCTAAGATCCAGTCCTGAAGTTAAGGGCATGTTGTCTATAATGTCAATCTAAGATCCAGTCCTGAAGTTAAGGGCATGTTGTCTATAATGTCAATCTAAGATCCAGTCCTGAAGTTAAGGACATGTTGTCTGTAATGTCAATCTAAGATCCAGTCCTGAAGTTAAGGGCATGTTGTCTATAATGTCAATCTAAGATCCAGTCCTGAAGTTAAGGGCATGTTGTCTATAATGTCAATCTAAGATCCAGTCCTGAAGTTAAGGGCATGTTGTCTATAATGTCAATCTAAGATCCAGTCCTGAAGTTAAGGCATGTTGTCTATAATGTCAATCTAAGATCCAGTCCTGACGTTAAGGGCATGTTGTCTATAATGTCAATCTAAGATCCAGTCCTGAAGTTAAGGGCCATGTTGTCTATAATGTCAATCTAAGATCCAGTCCTGAAGTTAAGGGCATGTTGTGGATAGGGCTGTTACGGTGACCGTATTACCGCCACACCGGCGGTCATGAGTCATGACGTTTAGTCACGATAATTAGGCTTCTCCAAGCTCTGATGCTGCTGCTGGTTATCAGTAGCCTACCAAACTTGGCTAACTGCCTGGTACTCAGCACTCTATTGTCCCTCTAATCACTCTGACATCAATGCAAATGTAATCGAAAATCCTAATCAAAACACTTCATGAGAGCTCATGAGCTCATGTTGCGCAACATTTCTATAGGCTATGCAATTGCGCGAGAAAACAGATTGATGGCCTCTACTAAAAAGAGGAGGATACCATTAGCTTTCTATAGGCTAGGCCTACTATATTTTTATTTCTCAACTTTCCTAATATTAAGCACATTGCTTATATTTACAACAGGAGTATAGCCTACCTGGCTGGCATGAAAATGAACCACTGGAAAAGCATCCTCCATTCGCTATTGAAGTGCATAGATGACATGTATTTTTTCCCCCTGCCCCAGTTTTGATACAGGTGCATGATAATGGTCCATTCTAAATCAAAACATATTTCACACATACATTATTTAATAAATGTAAAGATTAAATCAAGAACAGTCTGATGGGTGACAATATTAGCCTATCACTTGTGAATGACATAGTATCACTTGTGAATGACATAGTATCACTTGTGAATGACATAGTATCACTTGTGAATGACATAGTATCACTTGTGAATGACATAGTATCACTTGTGAATGACATAGTATCACTTGTGAATGACATAGTATCACTTGTGAATGACATAGTATCACTTGTGAATGACATAGTATCACTTGTGAATGACATAGTATCACTAGTGAATGACATAGTATCACTTGTGAATGACATAGTATCACTTGTGAATGACATAGTATCACTTGTGAATGACATAGTATCACTTGTGAATGACATAGTATCACTAGTGAATGACATAGTATCACTAGTGAATGACATAGTATCACTAGTGAATGACATAGTAATCACTTGTGAATGACATAGTAATCACTTGTGAATGACATAGTATCACTGTGTTTGAATGACAAAGTATACACTTGTGAATGACATAGTATCACTTGTGAATGACATAGTATCACTTGTGAATGACCTAGTATCACTGTGAATGACATAGTATCACTTGTGAATGACATAGTATCACTTGTGAAATGACATAGTATCAATTGTGAATGACATAGTATCAACTTGAGAATGACATAGTATCACTTGTGAATGACATAGTATCACTTGTGAATGACATAGTATCACTTGTGAATGACATAGTATCACTTGTGAATGACATAGTATCACTTGTGAATGACATAGTATCACTTGTGAATGACATAGTATCAACTTGTTTGTAAATGACATAGTGTATCACTTGTGAATGACATGGTATCACTTGTGAATAATACATAGTGATCACTTGTGAATGGACTAGTATCAACTTGAGAAATGACATAGTAATCACTTGGTGAATGACATAGTATCACTGTGAATGTACATAGGTATCACATGTGGAATGATCAGAAGTATCACTTGGTGAATGACATAGTATCATTTGTGTGAATGACATAGTATCACTTGTGAATGACATAGTATCACTTGTGAATGACATGTGCTAGTACGTCACTTGTGAATGACAAGTATCACTTGTGAAATGACATAGTATCACTTGAGAATGACATAGTATGTCTAGTGAACATAGTGATGACATAGTATCCTTGTGAATGAACATAGTATCCATTTGTGAATGAGGCCCAGGCTTGTGTGCAGTAAGGGAAGAAACAGCACAAGCCTTTTTTTGCAACTTTTTTCAAATCATAGTCGCCCACCTCACGTAGCCTAGCCCCACTCGTGTAGGGCCTAGCCCACCTCATGTAGCCTAGCCCATAGGCCTATATGTTTTGATAAGGTTTGTATCACAACTAAAGTGGCCAACTGAGCTTCTTAAAAATTAAGCTGAATTAATCGGCTTTATAAATGGGTTTAGAGCGCCTAACTGGCTGCCATACCATACACAGTGCGTGAGTTTCAAGTTTGGGGAAGATAGTTTCACCATAAAAATTCACCTTTATCATAAAAGCATTACATGCGTAAATCACATTCGCGGTCACTTTTGAGAATGGGTTTTTCCCGCTAATTGATTCCTTTTGGAACATCCGCCCTTATGGCTTGGCCTCCTGCATGAGCTGCGCTTGGGCTAAATGTGAAGAAATAGCCTAACAGTTTATCAACATTTTAAGCTAAACGTTCTTGATTGGTGTGTCAGCCTCATTGCTTAAAATGTTTAAGTTTTTTGATGCTAGTGTTTGTATTAATATGGGATCTATCCCATCCCCACAACTGTCCCAGACTAATGTTTGGAATATTTATTTTCGCCGCACAGAATAGGTCGACTTTTGTACTAAAGCCTATGACAATCTACTATCCCCCTTAGTACAAAAGTTGATAGGCTAGTGCTTTTGCGGTTCATTAGCCTACTCATCTTGTGGACAGTTCTTCCAATATCTCCAATATGCGCCCAGAATTGGATTAATAACGTGCGGCAGTTGCGTTCCCTGATGTGTCTGTCTTCACTTGTAGCCTGTCGAGAAAGGCCTCATGATCACGTGACTCGTCCAATTGGGCCATAAAAAATTGAGAGAGCCATGTGATGAGAGGTGCTTCGGAGCACGCGTCCGTGCAGAATGGAATTTATAATTATTATATTTACGCCAAGAGCACAACGGCAGTGTACTTGGCCGCAAAAAAGGCATGTTTATTTTAGGGGGCGTTAAGGCCACACCAAGGGGATGCCGCCGGGAAATTAGAGGCATTAATCAAGTGAATGTCAAATCAAACTTGACTGATGAAGTGTGTGTGCAGCCTGCGCAAAATAATGCCTTTTATGCAACTTTTTTACAATATCCTCATTGGAGTCGCATCATGCAGCCTTAGAATGTATTAAAAATCTAAATCATATAGCCCACAACGTTTGTATCACAACTAAGTTCCATTAATAGCTCTAAATTTAAAAGCATATAGGAGTACCTGTTTTCTTTATTAACCGCTCAACACAGAATAGCCGCATGTGCAAACTCCCTCAAATCGTTTGGAGAACATATTCTTTCTATTTTATTTACTATGTTCAATTCGTATTCTTCAGAACTATAAAAATAATATCAAATAATGCCACTGGAATTCTAGCACATCTTTGTCTGCTAAATGAACTAGTGTAGCCCACAGCCATTTGGCATAGCCAGAACCAGGACCTAACTAAGGACAACTCAGAGTATGCTATTCTGTTCTTCTGAAATAGACTACATTTTTCTTCCTCTCATGTTTTCTTTAGACCTGCTAAAATAAATAAGGATTTTTATTGTGAGGGTGTAGGCGATAATACATGGATTATGATACTTTTTAAATGTAGATGTTCGAAAGTGTCTGCATCAGTGAGTGCCTTGTAGGCTATGCATGGAAGCCTAGGAGTGCTAAATGTGTTTATGTTAATTAACGTTCAGTTACCGTTAGTGATCAGATGCCACAGCCTTAGTTAGAACCAGTGGAGGCTCCTCAGAGGAGGAAGGGGAGGACCATTCTCCTCAGTGAAATTTCATAAAAATACAAATGGTAAAACATTAAAAAAGTTATCCTTTTTAGGATAACAACTATACTAATATATTTTCACATGTCACATTTTAGCAGACGCTCTTAATCCAGAGCGACTTACAGTTAGTGGATACATATTCTATTTTATAATGGTCCCCCGTGGGAAATCTGAAAACCCACAACACTGCCGTTGCAAACCGCCATGCTCTATCAACTGAACTACATCCCTGCCGGCCATTCCCTCCCCTACCCTGTGACAGATCTAGGCCATTGTGCACCGCCCCATGAGGCTCTCCCGGTCGCAGCCGGCTGTCGACAGTGAGCCTGGATTTCAAACCAGGATTCTCTAGTGGCACAGCTAGCACTGTGATGCAGTGCCTTAGACCACTGCACGCCACTCAGGAGACAAAATAATTGATTAAAACACACTGTTTTGCAATGAAGGTCTACAGTAGCCTCACACAGCACTCTGTAGGGTAGAACCATGGTTGTAGCCGGAGGACAGCTAGCTTCCTGTCCTCCTCTTGGTACAATGACTTCAATACAAACCTAGGAGGAATCTTGGCTCTCACCCCCTTCCACAAGACTTCCAAAGTAACTGTGACGACTTCCGGAGGACATCCTCCAATCTATCAGAGCTCTTGCAGCATGAATTGACATGTTGTCCCACCCAATGAAAGGATCAGAGAATGAATCTAGTACTGAAAGCATAAGCTACAGCTAGCTAGCACTGCAGTGCATAACATGTGGTGAGTAGTTGACTCAAAGAGAGAGAAAGACAATAGTTAAACAGTTTTGAACAAAATGTATTTCTTCAAAAATGAATAGGAGAAGTGAGAGAGAGATTTCGGTAATTTGTTTTCCACTTTCAGATTCACAAAGCTAGCGAATGCAGCTAGCTAGTTTAGCCCTACTCAAAAACCAGGCTCAAACAGAGGGATGCTATGTTAGCTAGCTGGCTATGAATATCCAACACAACACTGGAACTCTTCCAAGTCAAGGTAAGCTTTTGGTTTTATTAATTTATTTCTGCTGGTGTACCGCTATACTGTTTAGTGACTGTAACGTTACTGCCATGATTGTAGCGGGTTTACTAACGCATTAGGTCTATTAGCTATGTTGACTAGGACTTACTTTAGCTAATATGGTGACAACAATGTAGGTTGTGTGTAGCGGTAAGGATACGGTTTGGCTTGAAAATGTTTTTTCGCCTGGTCACATACTGCTGATGCGTTGTGCATTGAAGTCCACAAACGAAGGGAAACTGTGTTTAACGCCTGATCAGGGGTGTGTATTCATTCCAGCCGACTCTATTGGAAAAACGTTTCTTAAACGGAAGCAAAAGGAACGAAACGGGGGGAGAAACATTTCTGAATTTGTCCAATAGAAACTCTCGTTTGCAACTGTTGGACTAATGATTACACCCTAGATCAGCTAGATGCCAATGGCGGGATTTGAATGTGACGCTGACTGTTCACCTCAACATTTTCTCTCGACCTGAGTGCAGCTACTTGTAAACTTTCATTCATAGGCTAGGTTGTAACAACCTCATGATGGGTACAGGGACAATTTGAGTATCATGTAGTAGCCTAAACCTATCGATGTTACATTGAACTGGCGTGAATGGAATATGAATGACAGTCATCCAATATGCTGTAATAGAAATAAGGCCATGCTCATAAAAAAAAATAAAATAAATGTTTTTGTCCTCCCTCATCATAAACAGCACTGACCGCCCACTGGATCAGGTCCTAACATAAGGACAACTCAGAGTATGTATTCTGTTCTTCTGAAATAGACTACATTTTCTTTCATATTGTGTTTCTTTAGACCTGTCTAAAATAAATAATGGATTTATTTTGACGGTGTGAGGCTATATTACATGGATTTTTAGACTCTTTTAGGTCTGCATCGTGGAAGCCCTGGGGATGCTAAATGTGCTCATGTTAAATTAAACTGTCAATTGCTGTGACACCGGCATTTGTTTTGATTGACAATTCACCAGCTGACAACATTTAATGACCACCACGGCCCTAGTTGATATTTCATGACCACCACGGCCCTAGTTGATATTTCATGACCAGCCACAGCCCTAGTTTGATATTTAATGACCGCCAAAGGCCCTGGTTGATATTTAATGACCGCCAAAGGCCCCCTAGTTGTATTTCATGATCGCCACGGCCCTAGTTGATATTTTGTGACCGCGCCACACCTGGTTGATATTTTGTGACCGCCAATGGACCTTGTTGATAATTTGTGACCACCCGCCACTCGACCCTAGTTGTCATCTGCCAGGCTGTTTTGTGTCGCCACCCCTCTCTCCTCTAATCTCTCCTTTCCCTAACCCACTTATTACAGAATGACGTGTGTCTCAGCCCTGCGCAACCCCTCTTCTCAACAGAAATTAGATTGGAAAGCGATTCTTAAAGCCCATCTTCGCTATTGGATTCAACTAATAACTTTTCGATCGAAGCTTTGGCGAGCCCCTCTCTATTTGTTGCCCCATCAGTTCGATAAGCGCAATGATAAAAAATTAAACGTATTAACCATTCGAAGTAAACAGGAGCCAGCCTAAAGGATAAAATGAATTAAATTGTTTAAATATTGTTTTTTGGCGGGGGGGAAAAAAAACAGGGAGGAGAGGGGGGAGAGGGGGGGGTAGGAGGAGAGGAGAGAGAGAGGGGAGAAAAGAGAGAGGGGGAGAGGGGGAAGAGAGGGGGGAGAGAGAGAGAGAGAGAATAGAGAGAGAGAAAAGAGGGGGAGAGAGAGAGGGGGAGAGAAAAAAGAGAGAGAGAAGGGGAGGGGGGGGAGGGGGGAAGAGAGAGAGAGGGGAAAAAACCTTTAGAGAAAGGATTAAAAAAAGGGGGGGGGGTTGGAAAGAAGCAAAATTCCCCTTCATGGTCCCCAAAAGGGATTAAAATCTCAATGTTCTGAAATTCTTTTTAACCCCCGGGGAAAACCCTTTAAAAGATTAAGTAGCCTTATTAGAAGGGTCGTTATGGATATGAAAAGGGATAAATAACATAAACCTTTTTTCCAAAATGTGCATTATATTCACCCATTTTCAGAAAGGTTACCCCCCCCCGGGGACAAAAGCCTATACAGAGTTGTGGAAACCATGGTGACAACGGCCAAGGGGCGACTCCCAAATATTTTTTAACAAGAGTATGTGGCCCAACCCCCTTCAAATTAGTGGATTCGCTGTTTCACCACCACCCCCGTTGTTTGGCCAAGTTAATAAAAAAAGCCCCAAAAGCCATGGACCCTCCATAGAAAAAAACCATTTGCAGTAAAGGGGCATTACTAAAGAGTTTCGTCCCCAAAGCGCGGATGGAGTGGTGTAAAAGCAAAAGCCCCTTTGGGACTCTGAAGCAGGGGAAAACGCGTTCCCCGGGAGTGTTTTAATAAACGTTTTTAAACCACGGCATTTCCTAGGGAAAAACGGTTTTGGGGGTTTTGGGGGGCGGATACCGGGAAAAACGTTTAACCAAACCCCCGAATGCAAGGGGGCGAACTGAAAACCTTTTTGGGGGGGAGGAAAAAGGGCCCAAAGGGCTGTTTTTCAGGGTTTTTGGGGCTGGTCCCTTGGGTTTCCCGGGAAGGGAAATTTTAAAAACCGCTAAAAACCCCTAAAATTTGCATTCTTTGTTTCCCATTTTGTGGCGGGCTTTTTGGGGAAGGGCCCCCTTTCCGGGTTTCGTATTAAATGCCCCCCGGGTTTTTTTTTAAAAAAGCGAGTCCTACAGAAATGTTTTTGGCAGATCGGGGCCTGCACCGACCCTGACCTAAACCCCCCATCGAACACCTTTGGGATAATTTGGGAAAAACCCGACTGCAAGCCAGCCTACTCGCCCAACTCAGTGCCCGCCCCCCTTCCAAAACCCTCTTTTGGGCGGTTTGGGGAAAAGGAAGAAAGCCCCCGAAAGGCAATGTTCCAAACCATCTAGTGGAAACCCTTTCCCAGAGGGTGGGGGCTGTTATAGCAGAAAAAGGGGGGCCCAAAACCTCCTATTTTTTGCCCTGATTTTGGAATGGATTTTAAACAAAGCAGGTGCCCCACATACTTTTAAGTCCGAGTGTATTCATGAATTTTTCACAACTTTTCAGCCCAAATTCAACTCTTCCTCCAGAAAGGCTTTTTCCTACCCCCGTTGTGTTGCATAAAAGGGGCTAATGTAGACCTGGGGAAAGGGACGGACAGACAGACGACGACGCCCAGACGACAGACAGAAAACGACAGACGGGAACCCGACAAAAACCCAACAAGACAGAAAAAGACAGCCCGACAGAACAGACAACCAACAGACGGGCGGGAAAACCCGACAGAACAAACAGACAGACAGACAAAACAACGGGACGGGGAAAAAGGGGAAGACGGAAAGACGGGGGGAAACCAACAAGGCCCCCAGGCCGGCCCAAAAAATTTTTTTGAGAGGGTTTTAAATGTAGAAATGTAATGAAAAAAGGGAACAACAGTGCAAAGGGCGTATACTGTCCTCTGGGGCTGCTGATAACAAAAGCAAAAGAAAAGGCAATCCCCCCCCGCTTGCCCTGTGGGAAAGCAAGACAAAAGACACCGGGAAACCCAAAACCCCGAAAATGGCCCTTACCCCCCCCCCCCGGCTGCTCCCAACCAAAGCATTTTAAACACTTTTCCCCTTCCAAAAATATGCCTTTTTAAGGCCTGGTCCCGGGATCTTTGTCTGCTTTTTTTAATGATTTATGCATGACCTTTGGATTTAGCTAGACAGCAGCACAAAAAAGATCTGGGAAAAAGGCTAATAGTCGTGTTTCACAAGTGGCCGGTGGTTTTTAAGGTGAGCAGTGCTGGCTGTCCCACTAGAGACCCTTTGGTTGAATCCAGGCTTGCGGGGGCCGGGGGCCGCGACCCCGGGAGCCCCCGGGGGCGGCGCCCCTTTGGGCCCCAGGGTAGGGAGGGAATGTCCGCAGGTTGTATTTTAAAGGTTGGTGAGCTTTGGTTTTGCAACCCGGGTTTTCCTTTTCCCTTTCCCCAAAGGGGGCCAAAAGAAAAATTAAAAAAGTTAATAGATAAACTACAAAAACCGGGAAAGTTGGGGCTTTTAAATAAAGTTTTCCTGCTAAAAAAAAACAAATTAAAAAAGGTTTCCGGAAAAAACCCAAAAGGAAACGGTTAAAAAACCCCAGCGCTGTTAAACCAAAAACGGTTTTACTTCCTGACTCAAAACCCCCCAAGGTCTTCGTAATTTTTAATAAAAAAAAATGTAAGCCAAAAACCAACACCTTTTCTGCTTCCGCCTGTCTTTCCAAAAAGTTTTAATTTTCTTTTTAAATTTTCCTCTCTGGGCCCCAAAAAAAGGCGCATATATTTTTTTACTGACCC
>JAGTTL010001284.1:0-14876 GCA_036851935.1 Coregonus suidteri | reverse complement strand
CAGATTACAGTGAAGTACATACCCACTTCCTCGTTTGCGCAGGACGGAGTCATTACACGGTGCTCGGGTTTCTTCAAAAAATTTGGATTTTAGGAGCGCATATAATTTGGTTTGCGCATTAGAGAGGGCGATGAATGGAAGACAGCATTTAGCACGACCTCCGGTCATTACGAGTATCTCGTCATGCCATATGGGTTAATGAATGCTCCCTCAGTCTTCCAATCCTTTGTAGATGAGATTTCCGGGACATGCAGGGGCAGGGAGTAGTCGTGTACATAGACGATATTTGGTGTACAGTTCTACCCGAGCTGAGCATGTAGCCCTGGTGCGCCGAGTGTGAGGAGGCTGGTGGAGCATGACCTATATGTCAAGGCAGAGAAATGTCTGTTCTTTCAGAAGTCGGTCTCCTTTTGGGTTATCAATGTCTGCGTCAGGGGTGAAGATGGAGGTTGACCGGGTGTCCAGCTGTGCGTAATTGGCAAACCCCAACCACTGTGAAAGAGGTGCAACAGTTCTTGGGTTTTGCGAATATTACCGGAGGTTTATCCGGGGTTTTGGACAGGTGGCAGCTCCCATTACGTCTCTGTTGTAAGGGGGGTCCGGTGCGCTTGCAGTGGTCAGCTGAGGCTGAAGGGGGCTTTTTGGAAACTGAAGACCTGTTTACACTCGGCGCCGGTGTGCGCATCCTGATCCCGCTTTGCCTTTTCCAGTAGACGGGTAGACCAAAAAATGCTTCCGAGCTGGTATTGCGCTCGTTTCATCCCCACGGTCCCTGGACACCACCTAAACTCGCCCCTGTGCTTTTTAGTCTAAGAATCTCAGCTCGGCGGAGGCGGAATTATGACGTAAGGGTACAGGGAGCTGTTAACCGTGGTACAGCCCTAAACGTGTGGAGGCATTGGCTTGAGGGGCTCAACCCCTTTCCCCTCATTCTAACTGACCACCCTTAACCTGGAATACTCGGGCAGCTAGAGACTGATCCTCGCCGAGGCCCGCTGGACTATGTTTCTAGCCCGGTTTGTGTTTAAAATCACTTTACTCCCCCCCCCCTGGGTCCCTAGACCGGGAAGGCAGATGCCCTGTCTCGTCGAGATGACACGGAGGAGCGAGGGGGTTCGAGGTCGTTGTGTAGCCACTCCATACTACGAAACGTCGGTCGTTGTCTTGTGTTCTGGTTTGCACCGGTGGTATGGGAGGCTTGGATGCCGAGATCTGGGCGAAGTGCGGAGAGCGGGGTTACGCAACGCGACTCAAGATCCTCCCCAGTGTGCCTGTGGGTCCGGAACGTTACGGTTCCCGCTCGAGGTACGCGATCCGCCTACATTTATTGGCGTCATACGTCCCCTCTCCTCTGGGACATCCAGGTATCGGCGGCGACGAGTTCATCTAGCCTTAGCACTAAGTACTGGTGGCCAACGTTAGCCAGGGATGTGAGGATTTATGTCTCCTCCTCTGTTCGAGTCCAGTGTGTGCCCAGTTGTAAGGCGGCCCAGACATTTGCCCAGGGGTTAAGCTACAACCCCCTGCCCCGTTTACACAACGACCCTGGTCCCACCTCTCGGTGGATTTTGTTACAGACCTTCCCCTCTCACAGGGGAAATACTACCATCCTGTCGTTGTGGATCGGTTCTCGAAGGCCTGTCGTCTCCTACCCATGCCGGGTCTACCTACTGCCCTACAGACCGCTGAGGCTCTGTTTACCCATGTCTTCCGGCATTACGGGGGTACCCGAGGATATAGTGTCTGATCGAGGCCCCCAGTTCACCTCCAGAGTGTGGAGAGCGTTATGGAACGGTTTGGGGGGTGGGGGGTTTTTTCGGTGAGCCTTAACCTCGGGTTACCACCCGGAGAGTAATGGGCAGGTTGAACGTTCGTGTCAACCAGGAATGTGGGGAGGTTTCTGAGGTCTTCTTATTGCCAGGGCCGGCCGGAGGAGGAAAAATTTTGGAGGGCGAGATACGTTCCGTGGGGCCGAAAGATGGCGCAGAAAGACTCTCTCCGCCACTCCTCCACCCAACTAAAACCCCTTTCCAGTGTGTGTTAGGGTACCAGCCGGGTTCTGGCCACCTTTGGCACGAGAGCCAGATCGAGGCCCCTGCGGTGGTATTGAGTGGGTGCGGCGCTCGGAGGAGACGTGGAACGCTGCCCACGTTCATCTGCAGCGGGGCCATCCGTCGGCATAAGACGAGCGCCGATCTCCACCGCAGTGAGGGGCCTGTGTACGCACCTGGAGATCGAGTCTGGCTCTCGACCAGAAACCTGCCCCTTCCGCCTGCCCTGCCGGAAGCTGGGTCGGCGGTTTGTGTGGGCCATTTAAAGTCCTGAGGAGGTTGAACGAGTGTGTGTTACAGGCCTAGAACTGCCCCTATTGATTACAGGAATATTAACCCCTCGTTTCATGTGTCTCCTCAGGCTCAGGCCGGGTGGTAGCTGGTCCACTCCAGGATTATGAGATAGAGGAGATTCCTCCGCCCCCGTTGGACATCGAGGGGGCTCCGGCGTACACTGTGAGGTCCATCCTTGATTCGAGACGCCGCCGGATTGGGGGTACTCCAATATCTCGTGGAGTGGGAGAGGGTACGGGGTACGGCTCCGGAGGAGCGGTGCTGGGTGCCGAGGAGGGACATATTAGACCTGTCCCTGCTGACCGAGTTCCATCGGGGTCATCCTACGCGCCCTGCTCCGCGTCGTCCTGGTCGTCCCCGAGGCCGGGGATCGGCGCACGGGCTGGAGCCCGCGCTAGTCGTCAAGGGGGGGGGTACTGTCACGGTTTCGGCCGACGGCTGCTCCTTTCTCCTTGTTCGGGCAGGCTTCGGCGGTCGTCGTCCCCGGAGTACTAGCTAACCACCGTTCGATGTTTCATGTTTGTTTGGTTTTGTCTAGTTGTACACCCTGTCCTTGTTAGTGTCTGATTTTGTTTCCTATTTAGTTATCGTGTGTTGGGTCAGGTGTTTTATGTGTGATTGTTCATTGTCAAGCTGTTGCTCTGTTGTATTACTCTCGTGTTTGTGTTTTCCGATGAGGTAGTCCGCACTGTGTGCGCTTTATTCATTTTTACGCACTGTGGTGTGTTGTGCGTAATTTTGTAACTTTGCCTCCCGGTTGGGTTGGCTGTTGGCATGTGCTGTTTGGTGCTGCTTTTTTGGTTACTAAAGTCTGTTGACGAACGCCCTTGTTTCCTGCGCTTGATTCCTCACCGCATCCACACATCAACACCTGACAATTGGTATTGATTTGGGACATGTTTAAAACTGGTTTTGACATTGAGGTTTCACACGTTGGTCGTCTCCGGAATTCTAGCTGCCACCGATTTATGTTTTCATGTTCGTTTGCTTTTGTCTGTTTGTGTCACACCTGTTTCTGTTTTACGTGATTAGTGTCCCTATAAGTTTCTCGTTGTGTTTGTCTTGTGTGTGTGTGATTGTTTTTCGTCAGTGTTGTGTTTGCTCGGTTGAGCATATTTCTCTCCACTGCGCTGGAGCTCGTTTGCACTTGTTTCGTGCACTACTTATTTTGTCGCACCTGTTTTGTGCGCATTTTGCCTACACGCCTTGTGCGTAGTTTAGCTGTTGGGCTTTGTTGCCCTGTTGCCTGTGTTTGGGTCGGAATACAGCTTTTGGAACTTACCGTCTGCGTCCTGCATCTGATTTCCTACACCACACCTACACACACGCCCTGACAGAATCACACACCTCACCATGGAATCAGCAGGAGCCGAAGCAGCCCAGACAAGACTGGAAGCCCAGGTTCGGGATCAGCAGGAGCAACTCCTGCAGATGGGGAACGCCCTGCAGGAGGTTATTTCCACACTCCGAGGCTGGGGTTCGCCTCCACCACCACCCGCCCAGCCAGCACCATCGGCCAGCCCGCCCGTTCCAGCACCGGAACATCGAGGAGTCCGACTATCTCTCCCGAGGGCTTACGACGGGACAGCGGCTGGGTGTCAGGGATTCTTGCTCCAGGTCGAGCTGTACCTGGCCACAGTCCATCCGGCACCTTCAGGGCATGAGAGCGTGTCCGCCCTAATCTCCTGCCTGGCCGGTAAAGCGTTGGAGTGGGCCAACGCGGAGTGGAGGAAGATCGACGCCACGACTATTACCTACACCGAGTTCTCCCGCCGCTTTAGGGCGGTGTTCGACCATCCCCCGGAGGGGAAAGCGGCGGGGGAGCGTCTGGTCTTCCTTAGGCAGGGGAGGAGGAGTGCCCAGGAATTCGCACTCGAATTCCGTACTCTAGCGGCAGATGCAGGGTGGAATGAGCGGGCCCTCATCGATCTCTACCGATGTAGCCTCAGAGAGGACGTCCGTCGGGAGCTGGCCTGTCGGGACGCCAGTCTCACTTTCGACCAGCTGGTCGACATGTCAATTAGGTTGGATAACCTATTGGCTACCCGCGGCGGACGTCCTGAGGGGGGTCCGTCCATTCCATCCTCCAGCGCATCCGAGCCGTGTCCTATGGAGCTCGGGGGCGCTGGCGCTAGAGGTAGGAGGAGTCGGCAGAGTATGGGGGGTCCATCCACTGCACCAACTGTGGTCGGGGAGAGACACACCGCGGCTAGGTGCTGGGGATGGCCTCCTCGGGGAGATGACGACAGGTCCCGCACTGGGGATTCCCCTCCAGGTGAGTAGGCGCCCCCCACTCACCCAGAGCTCACTGTTGCCCATTTTTGTATGCCTGTGTGTTTTTTCCGCAGGTGGCACCTCATTCCCAGTATAAGGCGCTGGTAGATTCAGGCGCGGCTGGCTGGAATTTCATTGATAAGAAGTTTTGTTTAGAGTTAGGGTTTCCCCTTCTCCCTGTGGAAGTTCCTTTTCCCGTTCACGCCCTAGATAGTCGTCCGTTGGGTACGGGCTTGAATCAGGGAGGTCACGGCGCCACTTAGGATGTGTGCGCAGGGGAGTCATCAGGAGATAATACAACTGTTTCTGATTGACTCTCCTGCGTATCCGGTGGTGCTGGGCATGCCCTGGTTAAGTACCCATAAACCCCATTATTTCGTGGCAGGAGAGGGCTCTGATGGAGTGGTCTGCTCAGTGTGTGGGTAGATGTTTGGGCGTTTCCTTAGGGGCTACCTCGGTGGAAAGTCCAAACCAGGTGCCCGCATTGCACATTCCACCTGAGTATGGGGATCTGGCTATCGCGTTTAGTAAGGCGAGGGCGACGCGATTGCCACCCCATAGGCAGGGGGATTGTGCGATAGACCTTCAGGCAGGAGCTGCGCTCCCACGGAGTCATGTGTATCCTCTGTCTCAGGAGGAGAAGAAAGCTATGGAGGTTTACATAGACGAATCACTGAGACAAGGATACATACGGCCGTCCACTTCCCCCGCGTCCTCGAGTTTCTTTTTCGTGAAGAAGAAGGATGGGGGGTTTGCGTCCGTGCATCGACTACCGTGGTCTCAATCAGATTACGGTGAAGTATAGTTATCCACTCCCGCTGATTGCGACCATGACTGAGTCGTTGCATGGGGCGCGTTTCTTCACGAAATTAGATCTCAGGAGCGCGTACAACTTGGTGCGCATCAGGAAGGATGATGAATGGAAAACAGCCTTTAGTACCACCTCGGGCCATTACGAGTATCTAGTCATGCCATACGGGTTGATGAATGCTCCGTCAGTTTTCCAATCATTCGTGGATGAGATCTTCAGGGACATGCAGGGACAGGGAGTGGTGGTGTACATAGATGACATCCTCGTGTACTCACCTACCCGTGTCGAGCATGTGGCCCTGGTGCGCAGGGTGTTGCGGAGGCTGGTGGAGCACGACCTGTATGTGAAGGCAGAGAAGTGTCTGTTTTTTCAGGAGTCGATTTCCTTCTTGGGGTATCAGTTGTCTGCGTCAGGGGTGAAGATGGAGGTAGACCGAGTGTCAGCCGTGAGTAATTGGCAAACACCAACCACTGTGAAAGAGGTGCAGCAGTTTTTGGGGTTTGCGAATTACTACCGGAGGTTTATCCGGGGTTTTGGGCAGGTGGCAGCTCCCATCACGTCTCTCTTAAAGGGGGGCCCGGTGCGTCTGCAGTGGTCAGTCGAGGCGGACAGGGCTTTTAAGAAGCTGAAGGACCTGTTCACCTCGGCTCCGGTGCTGGCGCATCCGGATCCCTCTTTACCATTTCAGGTAGAGGTGGACGCGTCTGAAGCCGGTATTGGCGCCGTGCTGTCCCAACGGGTCAGGCGCGCGCACCTAAACTCCGCCCCGTTGCCTTCTATTCCAAGAAGCTCAGCCCGGCGGAGCGAAATTATGACGTAGGGGACAGGGAGCTGTGTTAGCTGTGGTCCAAGCCCTTAAGGTGTGGAGGCACTGGCTTGAGGGGGCTCAACACCCTTTCCTCATTTTGACGGACCACCGTAACCTGGAGTACATCCGGGCAGCGAGGAGGCTGAACCCTCGACAGGCTAGATGGAGTATGTTTTTGACCCGTTTCTCTTTTAAGATCACCTACATCCCTGGGTCACAAAACGGTAAGGCAGATGCACTGTCTCGGCGGTATGACGGGGAGGAGAGGTCCGTGGAGCCCACTCCCATACTGCCGGAGTCGTGTCTAGTGGCACCGGTGGTGTGGGAGCTCGATTCTGAGCTCGAGCGGGCATTACGCACCGACCCTAGTCCACCACAATGCCCGGAGGGTCGGAAGTATGTTCCGCTCGAGTGTCGGATCGATTGATCTATTGGGCTCACACGTCACCCTCCTCTGGACATCCGGGTATCGGCCGGACAGTGCACTGTCTTAGTGCCAAATATTGGTGGCCTACGTTGGCCAGGGAGTGAGGGTTTATGTTTTCCTCCTGCTCGGTGTGCGCCCAGTGTAAGGCGCCTAGACATCTGCCTAGGGGTAAGTTACTACCCCTGCCCGTTCCACAACGACCATGGTCCCACCTCTCGGTGGATTTTATAACTGACCTTCCCCTCTCTCAAGGGAATACTACACTCCTGGTCGTTGTGGATCGGTTCTCTAAGGCCTGTCGTTTGCTCCCCATGCCGGGTCTTCCTACTGCCCTACAAACCGCCGAAGCACTATTCACTCATGTGTTCCGGCACTACGGGGTGCCCGAGGACATTGTGGCTGACCGGGGTCCCCAATTCACCTCCAGAGTCTGGAGAGCTTTTATGGAGCGGTTGGGGGTCTCGGTGAGTCTCACCTCGGGTTACCACCCGGAGAGTAATGGGCAGGTGGAACGCGTAAACCAGGATGTGGGCAGGTTTCTCAGAACATACTGCCGGGGACCGGCCGGAGGAGTGGGCGAGATATGTGCCCTGGGCTGAGATGGCACAGAACTCTCTTCGCCACTCCTCCACCCAACTAACCCCTTTTCAGTGTGTTTTAGGGTACCAGCCGGTTCTGGCACCATGGCATGAGAGCCAGATCGAGGCCCCCGCTGTGGATGAGTGGGTGCGGCGCTCGGAGGAGACGTGGAACGCTGCACACGTCCATCTGCAGCGTGCCATACGTCGACAGAAGACGAGCGCCGACCTACACCGCAGTGAAGGGGCCTGTGTACGCACCTGGAGATCGAGTCTGGCTCTCTGCCAGAAACCTGCCCCTCCGCCTGCCCTGTCGGAAACTGGGTCGGCGGTTTGTAGGGCCATTTAAAGTCCTGAGAAGGTTGAACGAGGTTTGTTATAGATTACAGTTGCCAGTGGAGTATAAATGTATTAACCCCTCGTTCCATGTGTCCCTTCTCAGGCCGGTGGTAGCAGGCCCGCTCCAAGAACATGAGATCTTGGAGACCCCCCCGCCCCCCGTTGGACATCGAGGGGGCACCGGCGTACACCGTGAGATCCATCTTGGATTCTAGACGTCGGAGAGGGGGTCTTCAGTATCTAGTGGAGTGGGAGGGGTACGGTCCGGAGGAGCGGTGCTGGGTGCCGAGGAGAGACATCTTGGACCCGTCGCTCCTGACGGAATTCCATCGGGGGTATCCGACGCGCCCTGCGCCGCGGCCTCCGGGTCGTCCCCAAGGCCGGAGTCGGCGCGCGTCTGGAGCCGCGCGTCAAGGGGGGGGGGTACTGTCACGGTTTCGGCCGAGGCTGCCTCTCTCCCTTGTTCGGGCAGGCTTCGGCGTTCGTCGTCTCCGGAATTCTAGCTGCCACCGATTTATGTTTTCATGTTCGTTTGCTTTTGTCTGTTTGTGTCACACCTGTTTCTGTTTTACGTGATTAGTGTCCTATAAGTTTCTCGTTGTGTTTGTCTTGTGTTGTGTGTGATTGTTTTTCGTCAGTGTTGTGTTTGCTCGGTTGAGCATATTTCTCTCCACTGCGCTGGAGCTCGTTTGCACTTGTTTCGTGCACTACTTATTTTGTCGCACCTGTTTGTGCGCATTTTGCCTACACGCCTTGTGCGTAGTTTAGCTGTTGGGCTTTGTTGCCCTGTTGCCTGTGTTTGGGTCGGAATACAGCTTTTGGAACTTACCGTCTGCGTCCTGCATCTGATTTCCTACACCACACCTACACACGCCCTGACACACGTAGGAAAATGTCATTGAAAAGACATTGAAAAGAAGACTATGCCTGATGTCCAATATAAACTCAGCAAAAAAAGAAACGTCCCTTTTTCAGGACCCTGTCTTTCAAAGATAATTTGTAAAAATCCAAAATAACTTCACAGATCTTCATTGTAAAGGGTTTAAACACTGTTTCCCATGCTTGTTCAATGAACCATAAATAATTAATGAACATGCACCTGTGGAACGGTCGTTAAGACTTACAGATGGTAGGCAATTAAGGTCACAGTTAAGAAAACTTAGGACACAAAAGAGGCCTACTATTGACTCTGGAAAACACCAAAAGAAATATGCCCAGGATCCCTGCTCATCTGCGTGAATGTGCCTTATGCATGCTGCAAGGAGGCATCCTCCCTCATGTGGTACCCTTCCTGCAGGCTCATCCTGACATGACAATGCCACCAGCCATACTGCTCATTCTGTGCGTGATTTCCTGCAAGACAGGAATGTCAGTGTTCTGTCATGGCCAGTGAAGAACCCGGATCTCAATCCCATTGAGCACGTCTGGGACCTGTTGGATCGGAGGGTGAGGGCTAGGGCAATTCCCCCCAGAAATGTCCGGGAACTTGTATGTGCCTTGGTGGAAGAGTGGGGTAACATCTCACAGCAAGAACTGGCAAATCTGGTGCAGTCCATGAGGAGGAGATGCACTGCAGTACTTAATGCAGCTGGTGGCCACACCAGATACTGAACTGTTACTTTTGATTTTGACCCCCCCCCCCAGGGACACATTATTTTGTGTGTGGAACTTGTTCAGTTTATGTCTCAGTTGTTGAATCTTGTTATTTTCATACAAATATTTACACATGTTTAAGTTTGCTGAAAATAAACGCAGTTGACAGTGAGAGGACTTTTTTTGTTGCTGAGTTTACATTCGGTTTTAGTTGAAAATATGTATTTTCAGGTCGTTTTTTTCAACGACTTGACAACAACTTAATTTCAACGTACTTGCAGCCTATAAACATGGACGCAGTATAATAAATTGGTCTATAATCAGTTTTATTAACAATCTTACATCACTCCAGTATTTCTTTACAACATTCAAGTGCTACTTGTCTTTATTCCACTACTGAAGAAGCATGACTCAAATCACCTACTCATATTTCAAACATCCAGCCTGACAAAATATACATTTTTAATTATTCAATGCCTCACCATTAAGTGAATTATTGCCAATACATTATTAAACAAAGGGTGATCATTCTGTTTTGATATTTCATATGTACAATTCATGCAACATTTAGTAATCATAATTTATGCAAAGAACTGACCATTTTGGGTACAATTATATTGACATATTGATCACACTGCTTGTAGAATATCAGGGTTCATTCTCATATGTTCCCACCCCCCCCCCCCCAAATGTACTAGAGTATGACTTAGGGGACTCGGACCCCGATTCCAACAACATGCCTTATCGAGTGAAACCTGAAAAGAGAGAGAAAGCCACCCCCCCCCCAGTGAGGTGGAACGTTACTATCGGATATTTGCAGGAGTTTCCTCTTGAAATCAGGACATGTCCCGTGGTAAGGACAAAATTGGTTGCTGATTGTCTCAAGGGTGGGCAGTTCAAAGGGATTTGTGTTTTGCATTTAGCCAGTGCGTTGTCCATGGATCACATTTTCCATTACATTTTCCATTTTAGTCATTTAGCTAGACCGCTCCTTATCCAGAGCGCACTTACAGGAGCAATTGGGGTTAAGTGCCTTTGCTCAAGGGCACATAAACGTCATTTAGCAGACGCTCTAAGCCAGAGCGACTCACAAATTGGTTGCGTTTACCCTATAGCCAGTGGGATAACCAATTTACAATTTGGGGTGGGGGGGGGGGGGGGGGGGGGGTAGAAGGTTTACTTTAATCCTATCCCAGGTATTCCTTAAAGAGGTGGGGTTTCAAATGGTCTCCGGGAGGTGGTGAGTGACTCCGCTGTGGGGTGGTGGGGGGGGGGTAGAAAGGATTACTTTCTCCTGGATCCCAGGTATCCTTAAAGAGGTGGGTTTTCAATGTGTCTCCGTAAGGTGGTGATGCGACTCCGCTGTGTGTGTGGGGGGGGGTGGGGAGGGGGGTAGAAGGGCTACTTTATCCTATCCCAGGTATTCCTTAAAGAGTTGGGGTTTCAAACGTCTCCGGAAGGTGGTGAGGTGACTCCGCTGTGGGGTGGGGGGGGGGGGGGCACGGAGGTAGAAGGATTACTTTAGCCTATTCCAGGTATTCACTAAAAGAGTGGGGTTTCAATGTCTCCGGAAGGTGCGTGAGTGACTTCCGCTGTGGGTGGGGGGGGGGGTAGAAGGTATTACTTTTATCCTATCCCAGGTATTCCTTATAGAGGTTGGGGTTTCAAATGTCTTCCGGAAGGTGTGGGAGCTGCTCCGCTGTGTGTGGGGGGGGGGGTGTGGGGAGGGTATAAGGATTACTTTATCCTATCCCAGGTATTCCTTAAAGAGGTGGGGTTCAAATGTTCCGGGAAGGGGTGAGTGACTCGCTGGGGGTGGGGGGGGCGGGGGGGGTAGAAAAGGGATACTTTATCCTATCCCAGGTATTTCCTTAAAGGAGGCGGGGTTTCAAAATGTCTCCGGAAGGGTGGTGAGTGACCTCCGCTGTGGGGTTGGGGGGGGGGGGGGGGGTATAAAAGGGAAATTACTTTCCTACCCAGGTTTTTCTTAAAGGGGAGGGGGGTTTAAAAGTCCCCGGAAAAGGTGGTGAGTGACTCCGCTGGGGGTGGGGGGGGGGGGGAAAGAAGGATTACTTTATCCACCCAGGTTTTCCCTTAAAGATTTGGGGGTTTAAAAGGTCCCGGAAGGTGGTGGCAAACCCCGCTGTTTTGGTTTTGGGGGGGGGGTGGGGAGGGGGGGTTAGAAGGTTTATTTTACCCTACCCCCAGGTATTCCTTAAAGAGGGGGTTTAAAATGCCCTCCGGAAGTGGTGAGGGGACCCGCGTGGGGGGGGGGGGGGGGTTTTGGGGAAAGGTTACTTTCCCCATCCCGGGTTTTCCCTTTAAAGAGGGGGGTTTTTCAAATTTTCCCCGGGAAAGGGTGGGGACGACTCCGCGTTGGTGGGGGGGGGGGTGGGGGGGGGGGGGTAGAAAGGTTTATTTTACCCTATCCCGGGTTTTCCAAAAGAGGGGGGGTTTCAAATGTCCCCGGGAAAGGTGGTGAGTGACCCGCTTTGGGGGGGGGGGGGGGGGTTTAGAAAGGTTTATTTTACCCCTACCCCAGGTTTTCCCTTTAAAAGAGGTGGGTTTTCCCAAAGGTCTCCGGAAGGGGGTTTGACGACCCCGCTGTGTGGGTGGGGGGGGGGGGGGGGGAGGGGGGGTAGAAGGGATTATTTTTCCCCCTATCCCTGGTTTTCCCCTTAAAAGGAGGGGGGGGTTTCAGATGTTCCGGAAGGTGGTGAGCGACCCCGGATGTGGGGTGGGGGGGGGGGTTTTAAAAGGGATTTACTTTTTCCTATCCCGGGTATTCATTAAAGAGGTGGGGTTTAAATTGTCCCCGGAAGGTGGTGGGGCGGACTCCGCCGTTTTGGTGGGGGGGGGGGGGGTGGGGGGGGGGAAAGAAGGATTTTTTTATCCATCCCAGTATTCCTTAAAGAGGTGGGGTTTCAAATGTCTCCGGAAGGGGGGTGAGCTGCCCTCCGCTGGTGGTGGGGGGGGGGGAGCTTTTTTCCACCTTTGGGGGGCCAGAGCAGCGAATTTTTCCCTGGGCGAGCGGCAACTAGCTTCCGCAGGGGAAGGGGAGCCAGCGGGCCCAAAGAGGTATGAACGAAAGGGGCCCTTTTCCGTTGGGTGTGGGGACTGATCAGACCCTGGGGTTTAAAGAGGTCCCGGGTTCCCCTAAATTGATCCATGGGGCAAGCCCCCAGGGTCTTTTTAGGGATGCGAGCTTAAACTGGAAGCCAGTGGAGTGTCGGGGGGAGGGGGGCAGGGTGACGGGAAAAGAGAATGGGAATTTTAAACAAAAGGGACGGGCTGCGGCTTTCCTGGAGATTTGTGGGGGTTTAAAGGCACAGGCGGGGAGGCCAGGAAACAGGATTTGGGAAAATTAGCCCAAGACGGGAGATGAAAAGGGGGCCCTTGGATAGGCCCCGGTCCCGTTCTGTGTAAGGCAGGGCGTATCCCCCCGAATTTTTTGGGTAGAGCAAAAATTTGCAGGACCCGGTTTTTTTTTGTCCCCGGGCCTTTTGATGTTGGGGGAAAAACGACAGGGTGTTGTCGGGTAAACCCCTGGGCTCCGCAACTCGGGGAGGAGGGACAAAAAGCGGGTTGTAAAAACCTGATGGGAGATCAGGGAAAAGGGCAGCCCTTCCCGGGAGGAAGAGCAGTTTCCGCCCTTGCCGGGGTTTCAGCTTGGGGGGGTGATCCTTTCATCCAATGATATGCTGCCAGACATGCAGAGAGCGATCCCCCAAAGGTTATCAGAAGGGGGAAAAGGGGAGAAAGATTAGTTGGGGATCGTCCAGCGTAGCAATGTTTATAAAAGGCCATGGAGGATATGACAGACCCAAAGTGACTTGGGTATAGGGAGAAAAGGGAGGGGGCCCAGAACTGAGCCCTGGGGGACCCCATGGTGAGAGCAGTGGTGCGGAGACAACTTCTCGCCCCCCATTTGGTAGGAGCGAACCGGCCCCGGGTAGGACGCACCCAGGAGTAGCCGCGCGGAAATGCCCAGCTCGGGAGGGGGGGAGAGGAGGATCTGAGGGTTAAGTATAAAAGGCAGCAGACGGTTAAAAGGACAAGAGCAAGGGAGAGAGTTAGTTTTAGCAGTACGGGGGTCTCCGGACACAGAAAAAGAGCAGTCCATTTAAAGACCAGTCCTGAAACCTGATTGTTTTGGATCAAAAAGGTCATTCCTAAAGGAGATAGAAAGAGAGTTGGTTAAGACGGCCGCTCAATGTTTTGGACAAAAAAGAAAAAAGGGGATACTGGTCTGTAGTTTTTCTCAGGGGGGGTCGAGTGTGGTTTTTTGGAGGGGAGAATTTTCCTCTTTTGAAGGGGAAAGGGGACAGGGCCAGCGGTAGGGATGGTTGATCAGCGAGGGAGGAGGGAGAAGGGGTCAGGGAGATGGCGGAGAAGGGAGGAGGGGATGGGGTCAAGGGGGCGGGTTTTGGGGCGGCCCTGCGCACAAGTCGAGGTTTTTATTGGAGAGAGGGGGGAGAAAAAAGTCAAACATAGGGTAGGGGAGTGTGAGAAGGCCCAGCAGTGTCATTGGGATTTAAAACGGGATCGGATGTCGTAAAACCTTCTTTCAAAGTGGTTGAAAGTCCCAAAAGAGGAGGGGGAGGGGGGGGGGGGGGGTTCAGGGGGGGGAAAAAAAGGGGCAAAGATTTTTCCTAGGTAGAGGCAGAGTTGGAATTAAGGGGTAGAAGGGGCTTTAGCAGAGAAACAGATGAAAAATGTGAGAGGAGGGAGTGAAAAGACCCCAGGTCGGCGGGGATTTTTAGTTTTCCCCTTTTCCGCTCCGCTGCCCCGGAGCCTTTTGTGAGCTCGCAATGATCTCAAGCCCCGGGGCTGGAGGGGAGGACCGAGCCGGCCCGGGGGAAGGGGACCAGAGAGTCAAAGGATGCAGAAAGGGAGGGGAGGGGGGTTTAAAGGGGGCAGAATCAGGAATTGGAGGGAGAAGGGTTTTAGCAAGGGAAAAGAGATAGGATGGAAGAGGAAGAGTATGGGAAAAGAGAGCAAATTGCGGCGGGGCTTACCATCGGTAGGGGCAGATGAGTAGTGGGAGGGGAAACGAGAGGAAAAAAGGAAAAAAAGTAGGGCGGAGACATGGGGGGGAGTTTTCAGTGAAAGTAGAGGAGCAGCCTAGGAAGAGAGGTCAAGCGTTTTTGCCCGCCTTTTGGGGTAGGGTGGGACGGTGAGGGGTAGGTCAAAAGAGGGGGAGGAGGGAAAGAAAGGGGGCAGAGGAAAAAGATCAAAAGTGGAAAATAGGGGGGTGAAATCCCCCCAAAACTGTGAGGGGTGACCCCCTCAGGGAAGGAAACTACAAAGGGGTCAAACTTGATGAATCTCCAAGGGAACCCGGAGGGGATAGAGCAAGGATATTAGCTTTAAAAGGGCTAGTGCTGGACAGCAGGGAAATTTAAAAGAGGGAGAAGACAGATGGGTTAGGGGAAAAAATTAGAAGTCAACTTGGGGGAAATGAGGATTTTTGTACCACCACCCCTTGACCAGATGCTCTCGGGGGATGCGAGAAACATGGTCAAGAGGGAAAGAGAGCAGTGGAGTAGGGTTTTTTAGGGGGACCAGTTTCCGTCACGCCAGGAAGTCGAGGGTTGATTCCCCCGGGGGGCCAAATTAAAAAATAAAAAAAATAAATGATTCCCCAACTGTAAGTCGCTTGGATAAGGGTCTGCTAAATTTACTAAAATGTAAAATTAAA
>JAGTTL010001283.1:0-14881 GCA_036851935.1 Coregonus suidteri | reverse complement strand
ACAATTACAAATATTTATTTCATAAAGTGGAGGAATTTTGGCCTACTCTTCCATGCAGAACTGCTTTAACTCAGTGACGTGTGGGTTTTCAAGCATGAACTGCTCGTTTCAAGTCCTGCCACAACATCTCAATTGGGATTAGGTCTGGACTTTGACTAGGCCATTCCAAAACTTCCAATTTGTTGCTTTTTAGCAATTTTCATGTAGACTTGATTGTGTGTTTTGGATAATTGTCTTGCTGCATGACCCAGCTGCGCTTCAACTTCAGCTCACAGACAGATGGTCTGACATTCCCCTGTAGAATTATCTGATACAGAGCAGAATTCATGGTTCCTTCTATTAAGGCAAGTCGTCCAGGTCCTGAGGCAGCAAAGCATCCCCAAACCATCACACCACCACCACCACCATGCTTGACCTTTGGTATGATGTTCTTACTGTGGAATGCAGAGTTTGGTTTTCGCCAGACATTATTGGAACCATGTCGTCCAAAAAGTTATACTTTTGAATCATCTGTCCATAGAACGTTCTTCCAAGAGTCTTGATGATCATCCAGATGCTTTTTGGCAAACTTGAGTAAACTTTTTGGACGAGATGGGTCCCATTATGCCTGGTGAAAACCAAACTCTGCATTCCACAGTAAGAACATCATACCAAAGGTCAAGCATGGTGGTGGTGGTTTGATGGTTTGGGAATGCTTTGCTGCCTCAGGACCTAGATGACTTGCCTTAATAGAAGGAACCATGAATTCTGCTCTGTATCAGAGAATTCTACAGGAGAATGTCAGACCATCCGTCTGTGAGCTGAAGCGAAGCGCAGCTGGGTCATGCAGCAATACAATGATCCAAAACACACAATCAAGTCTACATGAAAATTGCTATAAAGCAACAAATTGGAAGTTTTGGAATGGCCTAGTCAAAGTCCAGACCTAATCCCAATTGAGATGTTGTGGCAGGACTTGAAATGAGCAGTTCATGCTTGAAAACCCACACGTCACTGAGTTAAAGCAGTTCTGCATGGAAGAGTAGGCCAAAATTCCTCCACAGCGACGTGAGAGACTGATCAACAACTACGGGAAGCATTTGGTTGGAGTCATTGCAGCTAAAGGTGGCACAACCAGTTATTGAGTGTAAGGGGGCAATTACTTTTTCACACAGGGGAATTGGGTGTTGCATAACTTTGTTTATGAAATAAATATGTAATTGTTGTGTTATTTGTTCACTTATGTTCCCTTTATCTAATATTAGATTTTGGTTGAAGATCTGATAACATTCAGTATCACAAATATGCAAAAGTAGAGAAAATTAGAAAAGGGGCAAATACTTTTTCACAGCACTGTATACTATTCTATCCTTCATATTCTACAGACATACTAAATATTCTATCCACACACTGTCCATAATGTCTATACATCCCATATACTGTATTTATACTCCGGACTCCGACATTGCTCGTCCTAATGTAATATATTTCTTAATTCCATTCTTGTACTTTTAGATTTGTGTGTATTGTTGTGAATTGTTAGATAGTAATGCACAAGCATTTCACTTCACCCGCAATAACATCTGATAAATATGTGTATGCGACCAATAACATTTGATTTGATTTGTGTGTGACAGCTGTCGCCTGTCTATCAGCCATGGCTATGCGTTTGACCAAAACTGGCTCTCCTTCAGCGCCATGGAGTGCACAGGTATTACGGTCGCTGTCCTTTCAGCACCACGAGCCTGTCACCTTTGATGTGACACTGTTGTTGTCACTATTGTTGATAGGGGTGTTAGGCTACCATAGGTTGTGTAAACAGTGTGTTTTTTTGTTTTGCTGGTCGCATTATTTTATGCTGTATAGTTATGACGTTTCACATTGGATTTATTAACTACAAACATATAAGATGTGTTTTTAGTTCTGGTGCCGCTCTGCACACACAAGCTTGTTAGCTAGCTCTGGTTCAACATTAAGCCAACTTTCGGAAGTTCAAAGATATTAAAAGTTCCTCTGTAGAAGCCGCTCCTCCGTAGGTATAATTCTGTGGGCCTAATTCAGATCATGCATGTCATAACAAGATTTCCAGCGCTTCAAGACAAGCGTCCTTCTCCACTCTCTCGCTGTCTACCCACCCGCAAAATGTCAGTCACATCTCGCACCCTACACTTGTCTGTCCATAGCGCATGTAAAAAACTTGCCCGCTCCATAGCAAGCTGCTCTATTCTCACTGAATGTTTAAGTAATTTAATGTCGAGCTAAAGTCAAAAAAATATATGATTTCAGAGGTTTAAAAAGGAGCAGAAAGGAAAGATATAAAACTGTATTTTGGGGGGGGTTTGAACCGGTTCAGAACTTTATTTTGCAGGTCGGAACAGTGGAATGGAAAGGAAAAAAGTGGTTCTGTTCAGAACAAAACTATTGGAAAATAATTTCCGTTCCAACTCCTGCCAGTGCTGAAACACAACCAGTTGGCCCCTCAATGAAACCCAGTGTATATCCAGCTCCAACACTTCCTCCAGTTATTCTTCCTCTCCTTCTCCTGTCCTCTCCTCCTCCTGACCACCTGGTGCCTTTAAACAATGTCAGGCTTGGCTGGCAATGATCCATCCGGCAATGACAGAATCACACAGCCCAGGCCTGCACAGAGCTGAGCGGGCCTCTCAGCCTGAGCTGTTGGCCAGCCAGTGGAGTGGAATGGAGTGCTAGGCTCTGGCGTTGACGTGCTCACTGGAGTGGTCAGCACTGCATGGAGCATGCAGCCAAAGGGTGTTCCGCTCTTTCCACCATCGCAGGCGGTGGGCCCACTGGCGACACGTGGCTGTGTCTACTTTGTCTCTCTATCAGACTGCTGCTTTTTAGGGTTTTGTCATTTTGTCAAATGTGGCTTCGCCATATTTATCATGCTCTCTATTACTCTCTCTGCCCACCCCTTATTTTCTCTCTCTCTCTCTCTCTCTCTCTCTCTCTCTCTCTCTCTCTCTCTCTCTCTCTCTCTCTCTCTCTCTCTCTCTCTCTCTCTCTCTCATGAACACTTTGCCAACAAAGTGTTCAATGGGATGTTTTTTCAGAGATGCATCGGCTCACATGGCAAAATGTTCTCTTTGAACCATGCCCAAGCCTGCCAATCTCCTTTGACCCTTCACCTGCTTATTTTCAAATTGCAAATGTTGCTTTAACTTCTTTCCTAACTGCTCAGAAGCCCATTGGCGGAGGTCTGGACTGTATTATAGGCTTGACGTCTCGCATGTTGTTTCCGTGTATCTGCGTATCTGTACAGTGCTTCCGTATTGTCCCCTCCCCTTTTACCGTTTAACTGAAACCAGGGAGCGCCAGCGAACCTTACCGATGTCATCCAATCACGGAGGTGTCCGCCCTCCGAGGAAACGGCAGTTGACACTCCAGGACTCGACTTCCCAGAGCATGGAAACGACATGCGAGACGTAACACAAATACTGTCCGAAGCTCCACCAATGGGCTACCCAACAGCTAGGAACAAAGGCAGAGCAGAGGTGAGAGGCGTCCCGGAAGCAGTAGCCTGCTGCTATACATGCCTCTCTGGAGCCTGGGTGTCAGTCTGAAGGCAAGGCACTGTGTTTTATGTGGTGTTAAATTGGTCGCTGACTGTACTGTATGGACATGTGGACGTTTTGGGGGATTTTTATCCAAAGCGACTTACAGTCAAGTGTGCATACATTTTCACGTATGGGTGTTCCCGGGGATCGAACCCACTACCCTGGCGTTACAAGCGCCGTGCTCTACCAGCTGAGCTACAGAGGATTACAGTTTTTCTTCTCTGTAATAAATAAAGATGTGATTATGTAGGTCATTTAATTTGTAAACAAACAAGGAAGAGAAATAAAATTACTTTTTCATTTAGATTTTACATATTGATCCCCAACAATGCTCCCACAGGTCACACCAGCTGGACATTATCTCTTGTATTTCCAGCTGGAGGTCGGCTCCATCCTCAAAGCCACTCTAACCCCGCCCTACTCTTTACTCTATTGCATCTCCTGACACACCTGCTAGTGCCCCTGGCCTGACCCATCCATCAACCATTTCAAGTAACTTTCTCACACACACACACACACACACATGCACACGCACACACAACAAGAGCTCAGATGCTCCCTCACCTCCACCTATACGTCTTAGACGCTCTGCTTTAACTGTGAGTCGTCTGTCAGGGTTATGGATGCGTCTGTGCCATCGTCTGTCTTCCTGATTCTCACACTTACCCTCCTCACCGGCCTGACTGATGGATGCCCTGACCGCCGGCCTGCAGGACCCTGAGGAGGCACCGCGTGTGTGTGTGTGTGTGTGTGTGTCTGTGTGTGTGTGTCTGTGAGTGCGCATGCGGCTGCAGAAAGAGATGTTTGGGGAAATTTCAGGTGAGATGACGTTATGAAAATAGACTTGATTTGAATACTCAGTCAAATGTGCTGTAGGAGCCCTCTCTCTCTAGCGGTATGAGAGAGGGAGATGGAGAAGGTGACCTGTTAATTCAGTCCCTCTTAGTCTCAATGCAATGTTCTGCAATTGTTGACAGCTGATTCTGTGTAGTGTAGTAACTATCTATTTTGAATGATAGTGAGAACTTTTTTTAGTTTCTGTGAAAATTGAATTAGATTGGAATTCTATGATATATTTTACTGGGAAAGAATGGAGTCATGTGGAAGGCCTGATAGTTCTATCCATTAACTTCCCGTCTGTTAAATCATGTGGTAATAATGTAATGTAGCAGAATTTTAATGTGACTTAAATATGCCCAGAGATATGTCTTTTTCATGGTTTCCACTGGCTACTCTTGCATATTTGATACTGTACATAAATTAGACTTGTGTGAAATCTGAATTCAATATAGGAGTACAGCTCTACATATCACCATACCATTTCACTATAGAAACATCATTCATTTTACATACGATCATTTGAATTAATATATAATATGGCTCTTACCATGATCTGAGGAGAAAAATAAACTTTAGTTATTGAATTTTTATACGAACTGAAAGTACTTTAACTTATGTCTTGAGCCATTTTTGTGTTGATTTATTGTCTTGATTCATACTGTGAGAAAAGTGATGGATAATTATTTTAGTAAACAAACAATAGCATTGAAGAGACAACCCGCTGTTGCTACATTCATTTTTGGACTGTTAAATGAATGATACAGTGGGGAAAAAAAGTATTTAGTCAGCCACCAATTGTGCAAGTTCTCCCACTTAAAAAGATGAGAGGCCTGTAATTTTCATCATAGGTACATGTCAACTATGACAGACAAAATTAGAAAAAGAGAAAATCACATTGTAGGATTTTTAATGAATTTATTTGCAAATTATGGTGGAAAACAAGTATTTGGTCAATAACAAAAGTTACTCAATACTTTGTTATATACCCTTTGTTGGCAATGACACAGGTCAAACGTTTTCTGATAGTCTTCACAAGGTTTTCACACACTGTTGCTGGTATTTTGGCCCATTCCTCCATGCAGATCTCCTCTAGAGCAGTGATGTTTTGGGGCTGTCGCTGGGCAACACAGACTTTCAACTCCCTCCAAAGATTTTCTATGGGGTTGAGATCTGGAGACTGGCTAGGCCACTCCAGGACCTTGAAATGCTTCTTACGAAGCCACTCCTTCGTTGCCCGGGCGGTGTGTTTGGGATCATTGTCATGCTGAAAGACCCAGCCACGTTTCATTTTCAATGCCCTTGCTGATGGAAGGAGGTTTTCACTCAAAATCTCACGATACATGGCCCCATTCATTCTTTCCTTTACAAGGATCAGTCGTCCTGGTCCCTTTGCAGAAAAAACAGCCCCAAAGCATGATGTTTCCACCCCCATGCTTCACAGTAGGTATGGTGTTCTTTGGATGCAACTCAGCATTCTTTGTCCTCCAAACACGACGAGTTGAGTTTTTACCAAAAAAGTTCTATTTTGGTTTCATCTGACCATATGACATTCTCCCAATCCTCTTCTGGATCATCCAAATGCACTCTAGCAATCTTCAGACGTGCCTGGACATGTACTGGCTTAAGCAGGTGGACACGTCTGGCACTGCAGGATTTGAGTCCCTGGCGGCGTAGTGTGTTACTGATGGTAGGCTTTGTTACTTTGGTCCCAGCTCTCTGCAGGTCATTCACTAGGTCCCCCCGTGTGGTTCTGGGATTTTTGCTCACCGTTCTTGTGATCATTTTGACCCCACGGGGTGAGATCTTGCGTGGAGCCCCAGATCGAGGGAGATTATCAGTGGTCTTGTATGTCTTCCATTTCCTAATAATTGCTCCCACAGTTGATTTCTTCAAACCAAGCTGCTTACCTATTGCAGATTCAGTCTTCCCAGCCTGGTGCAGGTCTACAATTTTGTTTCTGGTGTCCTTTGACAGCTCTTTGGTCTTGGCCATAGTGGAGTTTGGAGTGTGACTGTTTGAGGTTGTGGACAGGTGTCTTTTATACTGATAACAAGTTCAAACAGGTGCCATTAATACAGGTAACGAGTGGAGGACAGAGGAGCCTCTTAAAGAAGAAGTTACAGGTCTGTGAGAGCCAGAAATCTTGCTTGTTTGTAGGTGACCAAATACTTATTTTCCACCATAATCTGCAAATAAATTCATAAAAAATCCTACAATGTGATTTTCTGGATTTTTTTGCTTCTCAATTTGTCTGTCATAGTTGACGTGTACCTATGATGAAAATTACAGGCCTCTCTCATCTTTTTAAGTGGGAGAACTTGCACAATTGGTGGCTGACTAAATACTTTTTTCCCCCACTGTACAGTGCCCTCCACTATTATTGGCACCCCTGTTTAACATGTGGTCGAGGACTTCCAAAAATTCTCATTTTTTTTTAAACAACATAGAACCCAAATGCAAAAAAAGACAAAATTCCAACCTTTTATTTAAGTACATTACTTTGGTGGTAAAAAAAAAAAATCACACATTTAGAAAAGAAATAACTTGAAATCATGTGTCCCACAATTATTGGCACCCCTAACAATTCCGCTGAAAATTTTAATTGATTTTTTTTTTTAAATATATTTTTTTTCTGTAGTTGCTAAAGTTGGTCAGGGGTATCTAGGAACTTTTAATTAGTAATTCATGACTTCCTGTTTCCCTGGGGTATAAATATGACGTGACACAGAGGCCTAATTCTCTTACCCATTTGTCAACATGGCAAAGACAAGAGAACACACCATTCAAGTAAGGCAGATTTGTGTCGACCTTCATAAGTCAGGCAATGGCTACAAGAATATAGCCACTCGCCTTAACTTGCCCGTATCTACAGTCAGAGGAATCATTAAGAAGTTTAAAACAACTGGAACAGTGACAAACAAGGCTGGAAGAGGTCCCAAGTTTTATCTTGCCACAACGCACAGTGAGGAGGATGGTAAGAGAAGTAAAAAAAATGTCCTAAGCTCACTGTCACAGAATTGCATCAAAGAGTGGCATCTTGGGGTCACAAAGTCTCCAAAACAACCATCAGATGCTCTCTACATGCCAACAAGATGTTTGGGAGGCATGCAAGGAAAAAGCCTTTTCTCACTAACACTCACAAACGTAAACGTCTGGAGTTTGCTAAGCGGCACTGGGACTTCAACTGGGATCGTGTGCTTTGGTCAGATGAGACTAAGATTGAGCTTTTTGGCAACAAACACTCTAAGTGGGTCTGGCGTAAAACAAAAGATGAGTATGCCGAAAAGCACCTCATGCCCACCGTGAAGTATGGTGGAGGATCTGTGATGCTGTGGGCCTGTTTCTCTTCCAAAGGCCCTGGGAACCTTGTTAGGGTGCATGGCATTATGAACGCTTTGAACTACCAGGACATTTTAAATAAAAACCTGATGGCCTCTGCCAGAAAGCTGAAGATGGGTCGTCATTGGGTCTTTCAGCAGGATAATGATCCAAAACATGTGGCAAAATCTACACAAAAATGGTTCAGCAGTCACAAACTCAAGGTCCTCCCATGGCCATCTCAGTCCCCAGATCTCAACCCAATCGAAAACCTGTGGGGCGAGCTAAAGAGGAGAGTGCATAAGAGAGGACCCAGGACACTGGATGATCTAGAAAGATTGTGCAAAGAAGAATGGTCAAAGATCCCTCTCTCTGTGTTCTCCAATCTTGTGAAATGTTATAGGAGGAGATTAAGTGCTGTCTTGTTGGTAAAAGGGGGTTGTACAAAGTATTAACATCAGGGGTGCCAATAATTGTGGGACACATGATTTCAAGTTTTTTTTTTTCTAAATGTGTGATTTTTTTTTTTTACACCAAAGTAATGTACTTAAATAAAAGGTTGGATTTTTCTCTTTTTTTTGCATTTGGGTTCTATGTTGTTTAAAAAAAAAGGAGAATTTTTGGAAGTCCTCGACCACATCTTAAACAGGGGTGCCAATAATTGTGGAGGGCACTGTATATAGCAATTGATTCTTGAAGAATATAACTTATAAATGCCTCATGAGCTTAGTGCAACTATCATATTGAAAATAAATAAGCTTGTTTTTTTACTCCAATGTTTGTAAACAAACACTGTATAGCTTCAAAATAGGGTTAAACTATCATTTTGAACTTGGTTAAACTTGGATTTTGCATCCATAGCTCTGTCTATGAATTTGAGTACGGTTATATTTCTCAAGCCCAATCCCTCAGCTTTTCCCAAAACAGTGGTGGGGTGGCGCTTTATTGTTTGAACTGCGGATTGGCGCTTTAAGCACATATGAGAACATTTGTCAAAGCAACAAGACAGAAATGAAACAAGAAAATGAGCAGAATGTTTTTGAAATCCAGAAATTAGCAGAGAGACCTTACAATCATCTGTCGCTACAGACACACTGAAGTGGTGAAACAACAGAGCAACAACAAAGACAGTGTGTTCCTACTGGTCATGATGTAGCCTGCCATGGGTACCCATTTAGATGGGGGTACCGTGTCGTGAATGAGGCCACCTTTGGCATGGGACTGCCCGTCCTTTCCCTCCCTGGCACTCCTTCCTGAGTGGTGCAGCGGTCTAAGGCACTGCTTCTCAGTGCTTGAGGCGTCACTACAGACCCCCTGGTTTGATTCCAGGCTGTATCACAACCGGCCGTGATTGGGAGTCCCATAGGGCGGCGCACAACTGGCCCAGCGTCGTCCGGGTTTGGCCGGTGTAGGCCGTCATTGTAAATAAGAATCTGTTCTTAACTGACTTGCCTAGTTAAATAAAGGTTAAATTTAAAAAATCCCCCTGGCACCTTGGTGTGGGTTGTGCCTCTAGCTGACGCCAACCTGTATCAGGTGTCATAGCACATGGCGTCACAAAACCCTGACTCCATCTGAGCTGACAATTAGGCCTATTTGCGGTCTGGTCAAATCTGATCTGATCAGGGATGGCTCTGTGTTAAGCTAGAGCCGAAGACCTGCTGACTACATTTGAATTGAACTACACTACAGGTCAAAAGTTTGAGAACACCTACTCATTCAAGAGTTTTTCTTTATTTTTATATTTTCTACATTGTAGAATAATATGATATCAAAAATATGAAATAACACATATGGAATCATATAGTAACCAATTTGTTTTTAAACAAATCAAAATATATTTTATATTTGAAATTCTTCAAATAGCCACCCTTTGCCTTGATGACCGCTTTCCACACTATCAGAATGAGAGTGACTAACCCCCCGGTTGGTAATTCGACCACTACAAGTTTAGATAGCTGGCCGCTAGACTAATTTACCAATCTTAAAAATGTTAGACATGAGCTAATTGAGTGACTGTCAGTGACTGACATAACAAGAGAAAAACTACATTTAGAAATTGCACCTTGTGTATTTTACTATTATAACTCTCAACAGTAAGTTGAGACCCCGACTGAGTTCCTAAAAAAAAAAAAAGATATATGTGTATATGTAAAAAAAAGAATTGGGAGGATTTGATCCGTCGAACGCCAGATGCCCATCCCTTCCCTAGACTCTTCAAAATTAGAAAAGCACTCACACATCTAAGTTATCTTGTTGCATGTGCATGGGAGCAATGTGAAAACTTCAAAGAAAATAGAAAACCGCACGCACTGCTCTTGCTAGCATCACTTATTTTATTCAAGCTTGAACTAAATAACTGATACTATCAAGAGCAGGGTTTGGGTTCCTCCTTTCTTTGAACATATCCCTAGGCTCTTGTTGACTCTCTCTCTCTCAGGAATCTGAAAAGACTGGATAGGTATGAGAAATCTGAATTTTCCCATTGAAATGTGAATTGTATTTTCTCCAGCTTTAAAATAGTAAATAGCAGTAATGCATGTTGCTCTGCAGTCTTTGATTATATAATCAAACATAAATACCCCAGGAGACATTAGAAAAGGGGTGTAGGAGACAAGAAGAATCTCTCACTCCATGAACCTCTACAGCCCTCACTGTCCAGGAGACAGGCCACTTCTCTGTACCTCATCCCTCTCTCCCCACCTAAGCTTCACCATGTCACCCAGTCATTCCACTCTCTTCAGTCCTATGGCACTCATCCAAGATGGCTGCCCGACCTGACCCAGTCAACAGCCATAAAATCAGACCTGGTAGCTAGCGTTGGCCCATCTTTTACTTGGTCCAATCTGCCTGTTAGCTCTAATGCAAACATCACTCTGACGTTAATGCTAAAGCAAATGTAAGGGCCCGAGCCGGTTTCCCCTCTGTCCCTCTCCCTGTGATGAATCGTGTGGACCCAGAGACCCAGAGAGGCACTCGAAGGGAAGAAAGACTAGAGGAGTGTTTCCAATGTAACCATGTCCTCAGGGGCTTCTCCCTCTGCTTCATTAGAGTCAGGATTTTAAACATGCAACGTTACACTGAGGAGACGAGACGCACAGCTCACTGCAACCTGAAACACTGCTACTGTGGTACACACACAGACACACAGACCTCACACAGCGTGCCCACAAGTAGCATATAAACACATTTCCTGACACAGAAAACAAACATACAAAATTACACACGCTGTGCTCTAACTCTCAATTACAAAAACACAAATTCAGTGAATGGACTATATGCAGGTGCTTAAAGTATTTCTTAACCAGTACTAGCTGAAGGGTCTCTGCCCCTCTTCTACCCACCAACCCCACCTCCCATCCACATCCCTCCTGTCTGTCCCTCACGTGAGAGGTACTTGTCCTTGTCAGAGAGTGGAGTGGAGTGGAGAAGAGGGAGAGGGGCCCTCGGTCATAAATCAGCCTTGTGTATAGCGCCGCTGTGTCACACCTGACTACCTGAGATATAAAGGCAGGTGTGTGTGTGTGTGTGTGTGTTTTGTGTGTGTCCCACGCCTCCGAAGCCTTGACTCCCTCTCCATGTCTGCGCTGGGTCCGGTGTCATGGCCAGCAGAGGTGTCATGCCCATAGGGGGCACAGGGGCACGTGCCTCCTCAGATATGTCCTGTTTAAATATGTATGTATATATATTTTTGGCTCTGTAATACTACTAGCCACCTAGCAATTTAATGAAGTTGGCTTTAACAAGCCCAGATACGGTCCTAATCTCCCAACCTCATAATTAGCTACAAAGAAGCCATTTCAGGCTATCAATAACGTTAGAGTAGGTTATCTAACGATCTTAACTGTCATGCCTGCTGGTAAGGTTGGTTGACTTTAGAAAAGCAAGCAATTACTAAATTTACTGAATAAAACATACATTCCTTTCTAGCTTTTACCCAGATTTTAGCATCGATACAGAGAAGCATATTTTCTTTCTTTCTAAAAATAACCACCAGTCAGGAGGATATAGACAGCTGAAGAGGTATGCTTAGATATGCATAGAATTGTGCTTAATGATTGTCTCTAGATTGCAAGAACAATGTGTTTCAGGTGTTTGAAATAAAGCAAAATTCTCCAACTTACAGACAGGGCTCCCCGTCAGCCCACCCCCCCCAGCCATCCTCACGTACTTTGTGCCCCCTCAGATTTTTTGGGGGGCCACTGATGGATGCGGCTACCATCAAGGGCCCTGAATGCCCCTTAGAAGATTGGGGATGCTGTTAAGTTAGGAGGAGGGCCAGATGAAGAGGTGGAGGGCTGGGGTGATGTGGGGGCATCACATGATTTAAAATGTGTCACACATATGAACTCTGATATTATTTCAGTAGCAAATCAGTTTTGGCCAAAAGAGTTGTATGTATTTGTGTATGCAGGATTTTTTCATGATAAAAAAGGGGCTTAGGTGGTGGGCGTGGCAGAGGGCGTGGCATGGGCATGGCAGGGGCTTGATCGGCCCCTCGGTGCGGCTAAATTGTAGAGAACAATGTAGAGGCCCACATCTTGGTGGTGTAAGATACATTTTTGCCGTTTTTAAAGCTAATTCCCTGCAATTATACACATTTTGACATGCAGCTGAGAGAAAATGTTGCAGTTTTAAAGCAAATTTCCTGTAACTCCATATTCTGCATGGAGCTGACAGAATACTTTGCAGTTTTAAAGCAAATTTCTATGCATTTTGACTAATGCTGTGTTCTTTTGCTCAGACAATAACAAAATCTAAACTGCTAAATTCCTTGTTTTTGGAATTTTCACTTCTCCCTGACTGCTTTTATTTTGGTGATTGTTAGTGCGCAAAGATTATATATATATTTTTAAACATAGGTCGCCGGAGGAGATGGCTGCCGTTTTACGGCCCTCTAACCAATTGTGCTATTATGTGTGTGTTAATTTATTCTGTACATAATGTTTCTGCCACCGTCTCTTATGATCAAAAATAGCTTCTGGATATCAGGACAGCAATTACTCACCTCGTATTGGATGAAGATTTTTTTCTTCAATGAGTCGGACACAAAGGATATTCTACAGACACTCGATAAGGCCCAAATTAGCATGAGAAAGAGACAGTATATCGTGGACGTAGGTCGGTTGCCTTGTAACGATCCGACAGCGAGCGAGTTATCTGCCTCTTCTATCAATCCTATTATCCAACGTACAATCATTTGAAAACAAAATGGACGACCTAAGATCAAGGATATCCTACCAATGGGACATTAAAAACTGTAATATCTTACGTTTCACTGAGTCATGGCTGAACGACGACATGGATAACATACAGCTGGTGGGAACTGCTGACTCCGGTAAGACAAGGGGTGGCGGTCTGTGTATATTTGTAAACAACAGCTGGTGCATAAAATCTAATACTAAGGAAGTCTCGAGGTTATGCTCGCCCAAGGTAGAGTAAGTATCTCATGATAAGCTGTAGACCACACTATTTACCAAGAGAGTTTTCTTTTATATTTTTCGTAGCTGTCTATTTACCACCACAAACCGATGCTGTCACTAAGATTGCACTCAATGAGCTGTATAAGGCCATAAGCAAACAGGAAAACGTTCATCCAGAGGCAGTGCTCCTAGTGGCCGGGGACTTTAATGCAGGGAAACTTAAATCCGTTCTACCTAATTTCTACCAGCATGTTAAATGTGCAACCAGAGGAAAAAAAACTCTAGGCAACCTTTACTCTACACACAGAAACGCTTACAAAGCTCTCCCTCGCCCTGCATTTGGCAAATCTGATCATAATTCTATCCTCCTGATTCCTGCTTCTAAGCTAAAACTAAAGCAGGAAGCACCAGTGACTTTGTTAATAAGGAAGTGGTCAGATGACGCAGATGCTAGGCTACAGGACTGTTTTGCTAGCACAGACTGGAATATGTTCCGGGATTCTTCCGCTGGCATTGAGAAGTACACCACATCAGTCACCGGCTCCGACGCTCGTCGGATGTGGCAGGGCTTGTAAACTATTACAGACTACGAAGGGAAGCACAGCCACGAGCTGCCCATTGACACGAGCCTACCAAACGAGCTAAATCACTTCTATGCTCGCTTCGAGGCAAGCAACACTGAAGCATGCATGAGAGCGTCAGCTGTTCCGGATGACTACGTGATCACGCTCTCCGTAGCCGATGTGAGTAAGACTTTTAAGCAGGTCAACATTCACAGGGCCGCAAGGCCAGACGGATTACCAGGATGTGTACTCTGAGCATGCGCTGAGTGTCTTCAATGACATTTTCAACAAGTCCCTGACTGAGTCTGTAATACCAACATGTTTCAAGCAGACCACCATAGTCCCTGCGCCCAATAACACTAAGATAACCTGCCTAAATGACTACCGACCCATAGCACTCACGTCTGTAGCCATGAAGTGCTTTGAAAGGCTGGTCATGGCTCACATCAACACCATTATCCCAGAAACCCTAGACTCACTCCAATTTGCATACCGCCCCAACAGATCCACAGATGGTGCAATCTCTGTTGCACTCCACACTGCCTTTTCCCACCTGGACAAGAGGAACACCTACGTGAGAATGCTATTCATTGACTACAGCTCAGCGTTCAATACCATTGTGCCCTCAAAGCTCATCACTAAGCTAAGGACCCTGGGACTAAACACCTCCCTCTGCAACTGGATCCTGGACTTCCTGACGGGCCGCCCCCTGGTGGTAAGGGTAGGTAACAACACATCTGCCACGCTGATCCTCAACACGGGGGCCCCTCAGGGGTGCGTGCTCAGTCCCCTCCTGTACTCCCTGTTCACCCATGACTGCATGGCCAAGCACGACTCCAACACCATCATTAAGTTTGCGACGACACGACAGTGGTAGGCTTGATCACTATGAGACAGCATATAGGGAGGAGGTCAGAGACCTGGCTGTGTGGTGCCAGGATAACATCTCTCTCAACGTGATCAAGACAAAAGATGATTGTGGACTACAGGAAAAAGAAGAGGACTGAGAACGCCATCATTTTCTCATCGACGGGGCTGTAGTGGAACAGGTTGAGAGCTTCAAGTTCCTTTGTGTCCACATCACCAACAAACTATCATGGTCCAAAAACACACCAAGACAGTTGTGAAGAGGGCACGACAAAGCCTATTCCCCCTCAGGAGACTGAATAGATTTGGCATGGGT
>JAGTTL010001282.1:5000-14888 GCA_036851935.1 Coregonus suidteri | reverse complement strand
CTGTAACATTGGAACGTATTTTTAGTATGTGGGGTGAATTGGATCATTCTTGAATCACATTCCCCATATTGATCAAATAAAATGGAACTTTCTGGCTGGAACACAGACGCTGCAGAGGAAATAATGTGTGTGTATGTATGTGTGTTTGTGTGTCTGTATTTGGTTGTGACAGACATGGGTATCGTTTTTGTGTGTGTGTGTGTGTGTGTGTGTGTGTGTGTGTGTGTATGTGTTTGTGTGTGTGTGTGTGCGTGCATGTGTGTGCCCTTGTGCGTACGTGTGTATGTGACAGATATGGCTAGGTACACCCAGAGACAGGGATCCTGGATAATGAGGTGTCCCTAGGCAGAACACCAAGACCCCTCTGTCACTCACTCACCATGCTGTCAGGAAACAAACACACACACACACACACACACACACACACACACACACACACACACACACACACACACACACACACACACACACACACTGCAATGATGAAAGGAGACACCCCACAGAGTTTAGTGATTGTTGAATAAACGTATCAACAGTGAAACACTAATATGAATTATCCTGTCTCTCTCTGAACTCCGTCTTGGTGAGCTGTAAGACAAGTAGACAGATTTATCTCCGACTCTCCTCACCCCTGCTTCACGTCACTGACAGAGACAGGGCCGTGTCACACTGTCACACACACACACACACACACACACACACACACACACACACACACACACACTGTGAAGAGTATATGTGAAGCCTATACAGAAGCATGCAGGCACACATAAACACACACAGTGAGACATCACCATTTGTGTGACCTCATATTGTGTGTGACCTTTGTCAGAGACAAAGACACAGCACTATGTGTGTCACCTCATTCACAAAGCAGTGGCCCATTGTATGAAGCGTACAGGACTCAATTCCTGGAGGGGCACAGTGTCTGCTTTCTGTTCTTACCTTGTAATTAGTGTCTGATTTCCACCGGGAAAACCAGGTGTTTGGACTTCCCAGCCAATCAATGACCTTATTTGATCAATTAGGTGGCAAGGAGGAAGGAAACCGTGCTGCGTCCCTCCAGGGGTTGAATTTTGACGTGTTTTAAAGCAGGCACTCAGTCTCCTGTCAATCACGCAAAGCTCTCTGTTATTCTTCTGTGTTTGTTCTGTGTTGCACATTTCTTATTGACTGTCCTCATTGGGGAATGTCATTTTCACAGCTTGTGTGGCAAGACAAAACAATTAAACGACACAACTCCCACTGTGGAATACAATACATCCAACTAAACATCGTCCTGCATCCGCCATGTCTCTGAACAGAGTAGGCCACAATCAGTACATTTGGTGAAACAGAATGTTGTGAGGTCAGTGGCCATGGGAAGAAGGAGTGGTCCATTTTCTACTGCATCCTACTGGAACATAGCCTGTCCCCCATATCTACTGCTCTCTCGCTCTCTCGCTCTCTCGCTCTCTCGCTCTCTCGCTCTCTCGCTCTCTCATCAAGCCTTAAATACAACCAATAGGAACAGTGTCAACTCTATTAGCAGAAATCTGCCAATTAAAAGCATTGATTTGCTTGCAGACAGGCTTTACAGAAGGCTTAGCTTTCCACTCAGATTCCAGGTAATTTGAGGGTATTGCATCCATTGCATGTACTTCAGTTATCACTGTGATCCCATCTCAAGCTGTATGAAAGGGTACGGCAAACCAGGAATATTAATGAACAGGGCAGAGTGACATTCAAAGTCTGGGTCCACAGGTACTCCACCGTCATCCTTCTCCCCCTATCTGACACTCAATATATACACTGGAATGTAGCAACTCTAATACTTCAATTTGTTCTGTCTTTGTGAGATTTCCGCCTCCTGATGACTATAGATTACATGTCTTCTGAGGTAAAGCAGTAGGGACAATGTGCTCCAAAGTAGTTTTAATCTACATTGAACATGCATGCGTTAATTAACACGGGGTTGATGTGGTGAATGTTTCAGCGTGGATATTTAAAAATAGTTCATCGGTGTCCCCTTTGCTGGTTGGGAAAGTCTTTGATAAAGCAGCTCAGCTTACTACAGTGTGATTTGAATGTGCACGTCAAAGAAACGAGGCTCATTAGACCTGAACGAAAGGAGGAGAAACAGTGGAGTAATAGAGGAAAGCAAACCCTGCTGCTTGGTTTGCTTTCAACTTTCCAGCTGTCAAGTTCTTATTATATCAGATACAACGAATGAAGAGAGACAAGGAGAGGAAGTTATTTTAGTCTACAGACCATCTACACACTAAAACAATGAGGGTTCGTCAAGGGTTCTTTGGAGAGGGTGATGGTTCTATGTGGAACCATAATGACTCAAATAACCCTTTGAACTCTTCAATGGTTCTTTACAGTTCACAAAAGGGTTCTTTGCTCTTTTAGTGATAATTCAAATTTAGGGATAGCGGCTCATTTGAATATTTTGGGGTGTGGTTTGCGCACAGCTCTTTTTGTGGAACTGTGAGTGAGAGTGTAATTCCAGTCTCTCGAATGTGTTATGCTATTACATATTATATATGACTATGGCTAGTGAAGGTGTCGTGTTAACGACTCATGTATGGCCTTATGTCAGTTGAGAACGGTTGATTAAATCAGTCCGCTCACTTCATTCAACTTGTCAGTTAACAATAATAACACCTATGGAATTTTAACACTGTAATATGACTGACCAGAATAAAAAAAAACCCTGTATGGTTCTTTAAAAAGCATCTACAAAGAACCTTTCAAATTGAGAAATGGTATTTATAGAACTATTCTCCATAAAGCTTATAGAACCATTCTCTATAAAGGTTCTATAAAGAACAAGAAAAAAAAAAGGGGTTCTATAAAGCCCCAAAAAGGGTTTCCACTACGGTTACAAGCCGAAGAACCCCTATCTGTTACTATTTAGAACCATTATTATTTAGTGTGTAGATGCATGAGTACCAGGGCAGAAATGGATGGGCTAATTCAACTCTAGGGGATGTAAAGTGACTTGGTCTCCTCGTGTCTTCTCCACTGGGATGCAGCCCGGGGAACTGACAGCGTTCCCGGAGACGGGAGATGTGGTGACACATCGGAATGTGAGAATGCTGTTCACGGGCACAAACAAGGGGGATAGATGGAGACATAGAGACGGAGTGACAGAAAAAGACAAAGACAGAGAGAGTTAGAAGGAAAGATGGAATGGGTGAGAAAACAAGTGAGAGATTGAGATAGGTGAGAAAGTGCCAAGTGAAAGATAAACAGCATCGATAGTGTCTCTATTTGAAGAAATCATTTCCCTTCGCACCAGACCTCAGTTTAATTTAAACCATTAATGCAATGGAGAGCTGACTGACTGAGCCTCTCAGCCTGCTCTGTACACTTCTCACGCACACACACACGCACACACACACACACACACACACACACACACACACACACACACACACACACACACACACACACACACACACACACACACACACACACACACACACAGTGAAGAGTATACCAGGTGGTGTCAGAGGAAGGCATTAAAAATTGTCAAAGACTCCAGCCACCCAAGTCATAGACTGTTCTCTCTGCTACCTCACGGCAAGCGGTACCGATGCATCAAATCTAGAACCAACAGGACCCTGAACAGCTTCTACCCTCAAGCCATAAGACTGCTAAATAGTTAACCAATAGCTAACCGGACTATCTACATTGACACTATTTTGACTCATCACATACGCTGCTGCTACTGTTTATTATCTATCCTGTTGCCTAGTCACTTTATTCCTACCTATATGTACATATCTATCTTGATTACCTCATACCCCTGCACATCGATTCGGTACTGGTACCCCGTGTATATAGCCAAGTTATTGTTACTCATTGTGGATTTATTCCTCGTGTTATTATTTTCTATAATTTTTTCTGCGTTGTTGGGAAGGGCCCGTAAGTAAGCATTTCACTGTTAGACTACACCTGTTGTTAACGAAGCTTGGGATGGGGAGGGGCTTTAGCGGAGGAATTAGTGGAGAACAATTAGAGGTTATACTTAGTAGCAATGCAAATATCATGGTACAGCTATATGGACAGTCAATCGCTATGGTATTTTTTTTTGGTAAATTTACAAACATATATAATTATAAATATATTTGAAACTTGTATCCCATTATGGTATGTGGTGAAATAAGTATAGCCAGTTATAATTGTAATGGCTTAGCAGATAATAACAAAAGAAGAACCATATTTATATGGCTCCAAGAGAAGGAATATAATATATATTGTTTACAGGAAACTCATTCAACAATTCTAGATGAAGTTGCGTGGAAAAAGGAATGGGGGGGGGGGGGGGGGGGGGGGGGGGGGGGGGGGGGGGGGGGGGGGGGGGGGGGGGAATATACTTCTCCCATGGGCAAAGAAACTCAAAAGGGGTGATGATATTAATTAACAGTCATTTCGATCCGAATGTGCAAATTGTCCAAACAGATACGCAAGGTAGATGGATTATTTTAAATATGTTATTGGACCATAAACAGATATGGCTCATTAACCTTAATGATGATCCACACTTATTTGACAATATATGTAATAAATTATCAACTCTGCAAGCAATTCAAGACTATTATTATGGTGGGAGATTATAATACCATTTTAAATAGCTCAATGGACCGTAAAGGAAATCACACTACAAACAATCACCCTCATGATCTAAAGGAAATCGTGAATGTCATGGATACATTAGAACTAGTAGATATATGGAGGCTTAAATATCCTGATCTAGTGAGATATACATGGCGGAGACTCAATCAAGCTAGTCGTCTTGACTTCTTTCTTATGTCATTCTCGTTGGCACCAAAAGTTTAGAAAGTGATGATGGGGACAGAATGCGGTCGGACCATCATATAGTTGGCATATACATTACTCTTACTCAATTTCCACGTGGGTGAGGATATTGGAAATTTAATCAAAGCCCATTGGATGATAACTTGTTTTTAACTAGGACAGAGGAATTTATAACTGATTTTTTCCGACATAACATACAGTGGGGAAAAAAAGTATTTAGTCAGCCACCAATTGTGCAAGTTCTCCCACTTAAAAAGATGAGAGAGGCCTGTAATTTTCATCATAGGTACACATCAATTATGACAGACAAAATGAGAAAAAAAAATCCAGGAAATCACATTGTAGGATTTTTAATGAATGTATTTGCAAATTATGGTGGAAAATAAGTATTTGGTCAATAACAAAAGTTTCTCAATACTTTGTTATATACCCTTTGTTGGCAATGACACAGGTCAAACGTTTTCTGTAAGTCTTCACAAGGTTTTCACACACTGTTGCTGGTATTTTGGCCCATTCCTCCATGCAGATCTCCTCTAGAGCAGTGATGTTTTGGGGCTGTCGCTGGGCAACACAGACTTTCAACTCCCTCCAAAGATTTTCTATGGGGTTGAGATCTGGAGACTGGCTAGGCCACTCCAGGACCTTGAAATGCTTCTTACGAAGCCACTCCTTCGTTGCCCGGGCGGTGTGTTTGGGATCATTGTCATGCTGAAAGACCCAGCCACGTTTCATCTTCAATGCCCTTGCTGATGGAAGGAGGTTTTCACTCAAAATCTCACGATACATGGCCCCATTCATTCTTTCCTTTACACGGATCAGTCGTCCTGGTCCCTTTGCAGAAAAACAGCCCCAAAGCATGATGTTTCCACCCCCATGCTTTACAGTAGGTATGGTGTTCTTTGGATGCAACTCAGCATTCTTTGTCCTCCAAACACGACGAGTTGAGTTTTTACCAAAAAGTTCTATTTTGGTTTCATCTGACCATATGACATTCTCCCAATCCTCTTCTGGATCATCCAAATGCACTCTAGCAAACTTCAGACGGGCCTGGACATGTACTGGCTTAAGCAGGGGGACACGTCTGGCACTGCAGGATTTGAGTCCCTGGCGGCGTAGTGTGTTACTGATGGTAGGCTTTGTTACTTTGGTCCCAGCTCTCTGCAGGTCATTCACTGGGTCCCCCCGTGTGGTTCTGGGATTTTTGCTCACCGTTCTTGTGATCATTTTGACCCCACGGGGTGAGATCTTGCGTGGAGCCCCAGATCGAGGGAGATTATCAGTGGTCTTGTATGTCTTCCATTTCCTAATAATTGCTCCCACAGTTGATTTCTTCAAACCAAGCTGCTTTCCTATTGCAGATTCAGTCTTCCCAGCCTGGTGCAGGTCTACAATTTCGTTTCTGGTGTCCTTTGACAGCTCTTTGGTCTTAGCCATAGTGGAGTTTGGAGTGTGACTGTTTGAGGTTGTGGACAGGTGTCTTTTATACTGATAACAAGTTCAAACAGGTGCCATTAATACAGGTAACGAGTGGAGGACAGAGGAGCCTCTTAAAGAAGAAGTTACAGGTCTGTGAGAGCCAGAAATCTTGCTTGTTTGTAGGTGACCAAATACTTATTTCCACCATAATTAGCAAATAAATTCATAAAAAATCCTACAATGTGATTTTCTTTGAAATTCTCAATTTGTCTGTCATAGTTGACGTGTACCTATGATGAAAATTACAGGCCTCTCTCATCTTTTTAAGTGGGTGAACTTGCACAATTGGTGGCTGACTAAATACTTTTTTCCCCCACTGTAGGTACAGCAAATCCCCTTATTGTATGGGACACCTTTAATTGTGCCTTTAGAGGCCATGCAATTCAGTACTCATCTCGAAAACAAAAGCAATTTAGGTCAAAAGAGTCCACACTAACAAAGGAAATAGAAGGTCTAACAGAACAGATAGATAGCAATAAAAACTGTAACATAGAGGCTCAGAATAAATTAAAGGAAAAACAAAAAGAAATGGAGAAACGTATTCAAGAACGATTAAGTGTAATATATTATAAAAATAAAGCAAACTGGATGGAATATGGGGAAAAACTGCACCAAATTTTTAATCTTCAACATAGGAATACTACCAAAAATAATTCATTGAAACTGGTTACAAATGACGGAGTCACCCATGATTCACCAAATTATATTTTGAAGGAGGAAACAAAGTACTTTAAGCATATGCTTTTGTTTCAGTCGCCTCCATCTCCTCTAACTGAAGCAAATTGTAGAGATTTTTTTCTATTGATAATGTAAAATTAACAGCCATACAGAAAGACTCATGTGAAGGTGAAATTACAGAGGAGGAACTTCTGGATGCAATTAAAGACATTAAGTCCGGGAAAACTCCAGGGTTGGATGGCATACCAGTCGAGGTATACCAAACCTTTTTTGATATACTCAGAGGACCGTTATTAGCATGTTTTAACCACTCCTATGTAAATGGTAGATTATCAGACACTCAAGAAGAAGGTCTGATTTCATTATTACTGAAACAGGATACAAGTGGAAAATATAAAGATCCAGTCCATTTAAAAAATTAAAGGCCCCTTACACTTCAGTGTTGTGATGCAAAAATTCTAGCAAAATGTATAGCGCATAGAATTAAAAGGTATTGTTGGACATTATTCATCCTAATCAGACAGGTTTTTTACATGGGCGATACATTAGAGATAATATAAGGCAAGTACTGGAAACAATAGAACACTATGGAAAATCTGGGAAACCAGGCCTACTATTCATAGCAGACTTCGAAAAGGCGTTTGATAAAGTACGACTAGGGTTTATATATAAATGCCTGGAGCATTTCAATTTTGGACAATCTCTTATAAATTGGGTTAAAATCATGTATAGTAACCCTAGGTGTAAAATAGTAAATAATGGCTATTTCTCAAAAAGCTTTAAACTGTCAAGAGGAGTGAAACAAGGTTGTCCACTATCGGCATATCTATTTATTATTGCCATCGAGATGTTAGCTATTAAAATCAGATCCAACAATAATATCAAGGGATTAAAAACAAAGGTGTCATTGTACGCTGATGATTCATGTTTTCTTTTAAATTCACAACTTGAATCCCTCCACAGCCTCATAGAGGATCTAGATACATTTTCTACGTACTATATTACGTATTGGATCACTAAAAAATAAAATTTTTACATTACCATGTAGTTTACCAATAAAATGGTCTGATGGTGATGTGGATATACTCGGAATACATATCCCAAATGAAATAAATGATCTCACTCCAATACATTTTAATAGAAAGTTAGCAAAAATAGATAAGATATTGCTACCATGGAAAGGTAAATACCTGTCAATTTGTGGAAAAATCACCCTAATTAACTTTTTAGTATTATCCCAGTTTACCTATTTGCTTATGGTCTTGCCTACGCCTAGTGAACAGTTTTTTTAATTATATGAGAAAAAAATGTTCAATTTTATTTGGAATGGCAATCCAGACAAAATTAAACGGGCCTATTTATATCATTAATATTAATTTGGAGGACAGAAATGATTAAATATTAAAGCATTAGACCTATCACTAAAAGCTTCAGTCATACAAAAGTTATACTTAAATCCGAACTGGTTCTCTAGCAAATTAGTAAGATTGTCTCACCCAATGTTCAAGAATGGCCTTTTTCCCTTTATTCAGATTACAACCTCTCACTTTAAGTTATTTGAAAAGGAAATAATCTCCCAAATATTACTATTTCTAAAACAAGCCATAGAAAGTTGGTTGCAATTTCAATTGAATCCTCCAGAAACGACAGAACAAATAATGCAACAAATATTGTGGTTAAACTCAAATATACTCATTGATAAAAAACATTTTTTTTGACACAAAAAAAAAAGAAAAGGTATAATCTTTGTAAATGACATTATCGGTAGGATTGGTGGAGTTATGTCGCACATGCAGCTAAGAAAAACATATGGAAATGTCTGCTCTACCCAAAATTACAACGAAATAATTGCAGCATTACCGCAAAAATGGAAAAGGAAAGTGGAAGGGGGAAAACATAAGGAACTTGTCTGTCGGCCTTGCATTAAAGAATATAATTGGTTAAAGAAAATTGTGATAAATAAAAAAGTATACCAGTTTCATTTAAGGACCAAACGATTGACAGCCGTCCCATATAGATTGCAAAGTAGTTGGGAAGAGGTTTTTGACGTACCGATTTCATGGCATAGTTTTTATGAATTGATACGCAAAACGATGCCGGATTCAAAACTTTGAATTTTTCAATTTAAATTATGATATATATTCTTGATACCAATAGAATGCTATTTATATGGGGGATACAATCTTCCCAGCTCTGCAGATTTTGCTGCGAAGAGAAGGAATCATTAGAACATTTGTTTTGGTACTGTCCATTTGTAGCTTGTTTTTGGACACAGGTCCAGGAATGGCTAAAGGATTGCAATATTTACCTGGAGCTAACCCTGCAGATAGCACTACTGGGTGATCTGAAAAGTCATAGTCAATCGATCAATAATATAATAATATTTTTAGAAAAAATGTTTATTTTCAATTTACGATCTGTAGAAACAATGAGAATAGAAAGGTTCAGAACTTTTGTAAAACATCACAGTACAGTTGAAAAATATATGGCAAATAGAAATTCAATATGGATGGTGTTAAGTGATAGATGGGAGGTGTTGAATGGAGCTGAAATATGGGACTAATAACAACAACTAATAACAACAAGATAACTAATGTAAAGCATACTGTGTCCATAATAAGTATATAGGTTATAGGTTGAGAGCTTTTGTGAAAGAGCACAGTTAGAAAAATATGGCATATAGAAGCAAACCAGATGGACATATTGAAAATGATCGGAGGAAGTTCAGGAGTAAAAACAAACAAAATACAATTATTGTAGAATTTGACTGTGTCGATAAAATGTATATAGTATGTATGGGCTGGAAGTAGAGGCCTAAGTGTTGTTGTTCACTAGTTTACTCCAATTGGGGAAGGGGTGGTGGGTTTGGAAAGTAATGAAGGGAAATATAATTTAAAAAAGGATATGTGTGTGTGTATGGATGTA
>JAGTTL010001282.1:0-2500 GCA_036851935.1 Coregonus suidteri | reverse complement strand
GAACACATAGAATGGACAAGAGACCACTAAGAGTTTACTCAGAGTACACTGTGTACTATCTGTGCAGGAAGACATCATGTTGAAGCTAGCCTAAGGTGATACAGATGTAGGATCTTCATTTGAGCCAGTTTGCTACATCAGGAAAATAATCCTGCAGCAACAGGAAATGTGATTTATTATTATGTGGATTATAATGAATGGACACATTTGTCAGGGTTGATACATTTTTCGTAAGGGAAAATCAAGTTGGAAATTTCAATGTGGAAATTAGAAACTTCAGCAACCTTTTTTCCCTCAAATACACTACACGTTTTACATTTCTTGCATTGCAGGAATGTTCTCCTGCAATAAGGCGATCAAATGAATATCCTACATATGTAGAGTATGTGGCAAATACACTATATATACAAAGGTATGTGGACACCCCTTAAAATTAGTGGATTTGGCTATTTCAGCTTGTCGGGAGCTTCATGAAATGGTTTTCAGTGGCCGAACAGCCGCACACAAGCCTAAGATCACCGTGCTCAATGCCAAGAGTCAGCTGGAGTGGTGTAAAGCTCATTGCCATTGGACTCTGGAGCAGTGGAAATGCGTTCTCTGGTGTGATGAATCACGCTCCACCATCTGGCAGTCCGACGAACGAATCTGGGTTTGGCGGATGCCAGGAGAACTCTACCTGCCCCAATGCATAGTGCAAACAGTACTGTAATCAGGGCACAGCTTAGGTCAATCTGGGTTATGCTTGTTTGGAACAAGGTCACCACTCAATGTCAAACATACTTTATCACTAACATGCCTTTTGAAATCACTGGCCACTTTAAGAAATGGAACACTAGTCACTTTAATAATGTTTACATATCTTGCACTACTCATCTCATATGTATATACTGCATTCTATTCTATAATATTCTACTGTATCTTAGTCCATGCCGCTCTGTCATTGCTTGTCCATATATGTATATGTTCTTAAATCCCATTCCTTACTAGTTTTGTGTGTGTATTGGGTATATGTTGTGAAATTGTTAGATATTAGTTGTTAGATATTACTGCACTGTCGGAGCTAGAAGCACAAGTATTTCGCTACACCCACTATAACATCTGCTAAACATGTGTATGTGACAAATAACATTTGATTTGATTTGACATGTAGGAGTTATCTTATTGATAACAGCAGATTTGTATCAACTGTACCTTTTTGAAATATAGAAAAAGTGATAAATCAACACAGTTTTGCCATTATTTCTGCAGCTGGTGTCTCTGACAACATGATTCATCTGCTTTATGCACTTGCCAATTCCAAACAAAACTTTTCCAAACACACATCCACAGTATCTGTGCACATGGAGTTTGTTCTCTGGGCACAATGACTACTTCAGACTACTGATACTTCAGTTCAGTCTGAGTAGCATCACAAACAGTAGAATGGAGAGTTGCAGAGAAAGGAACACATCCACTACAATATGCTTTCTACAGTCTCACCCAAACCGTAAAGGGGTTACCGTGAATTTGACAGTAGCTTACAGGCAGCTCCCTGGCAAGTCAAATTCTGTATTTCATATTACGGTAGACCTACTGTAATATATAGACGGTATCAAAGCACAGTACAATACCTTGAAGTGGAACTGACAGCGTTTTAAGTACTTTGCAGATATGAAACAAACAGACAATCATAATATCAAATTCCCAGTAAATGCTTCAAAACCAACTTAATAAGAGGTTTTAAAAATAAGTTCTATTTGACTCAAAATTCCATGACGTACACTAAGGCATTGTTGGCAGAATAGATTTTTGCAGTTCAATGCATGATTCATATAATTCACCAATACATTTCTTGGTAGTCCAAAAAATATTTATATCAGGTTGTAAATCACAGCTTGCCTAACATTAGTACATTGTTTGCTGCCTCCACTCATTCTGGAAGCACTGTTTCAGTTTCAAAGGCTGGGAATTTCACTACAATCAAACTAGCAAGGGCAATGATAAGTCAGTCATAACGTGGCTAATAGGATTGCGTATTTATTTCTGTAGTTCTATATTTAGCAAGCTAAAAACATGTTAGCTAGCTAGCTGCTGGGAGGCATGCCATGTGATTGGAGGAGTGGGTGAGTGACCAACTTTTTCCCCTCATATGGATTTTAGAATCGCTTTGCTAGCTAGCTATGCTGAACTTGAACGACTTATCCAGTTAGCATATCTCTTGCGTTCATAAATTCACTCTGGCTATCTACTCCGATTTCAGAGCACTCTTGTCTGAGTGTGCCCAGAGAGCAGAATAACTGGTGAACTTACGAATGCGCAACACTCGCTGAATATGACAGGTGTCAGTAAACGTAAGCAAAAAAAGTAACAGTCAAGAATGCTCTAGATAACATGTAAACAGCCTAACCAGCTCTGCTAGGGCGAGTAAAATGGTCAGAGTGAGGTGTTCTCTCATTTGTGGCTGGAAAGTAGGCTAGCTAGCATGGCTGTTCAACTTTAGCCAGTTTAGCTTGGGTGCTTG
>JAGTTL010001281.1:0-14891 GCA_036851935.1 Coregonus suidteri | reverse complement strand
GGGGACGATGAGTGGTATTGAGTTATTTTAGTGAGATGTAAGGAGAATGATCAAATTAGACAATAACATGGTGCTATGATTTACACTGGGGTGTGTTAAGAGTAATGAGTTCAAAGACAAAAGAGAATACAAGAGAGATGTGTGGTATCATCATGGAATAAGTCATGAAATAAAGTACTCTGATGTGTTGTATCATCATAAAACAGGATCTATAATGTGTTGTATCATTATGTTCTTTGATGTGTTGTATCATCATTAGATTTAAATACCTTGGTTAGGAGAGATATTTTTTGTGAAAGACTCAGAGCAGATGCAAACGTAACATATTGAATCCTAGCACCAAAATGACAAATAGGAACTACATTTTTATACAGATCAGGATGGGGATTTTAATTTAAGTTTTTAATTACTAATAATGCATGAGCTAATAGCAGTAATGAATGGCCAGCTTAGTAGACCGTCCGATATCTGGAAAAACAGTCACCATTAAGAGTAAAGCAGAGCTTCATTTAACTCGAAGTGAGAGACAGGAAATGACGAAATTATTACAGGCAAATCCGCATTTAGAATATTTGAATCTGAAGGGTGCAAAATAAGTTCTAAAAATGGTATAATAATTTGATATAAGTTTGGATAAGAAGTTACGATATATAACATAATTAATTCATTGAATATCAAGGAGTGGTATGGAGATTGTGAGGTTATTTTAGAGAGTAGTGGAAAGGTCTGTATTTTCTGGACAGGCAGGGCAGGGTCCTGAAATTACAGTCTGTGGTTTTGGTTCCGTTGGGAAAAATGTTTGAAGAAGTGATTTGTGTGTATTAAGAATTAGTTAAAAACACCACAAAGGGATTCTTTGATGTGAGTACCTAGAAGTTTCTAACGCTATATATGTATTAACTTACTCACCCAAACGTAGACGTATTTCATGGGTGGGGGAGTAATTCATATGGGTTTTCTAAGTTTGTACCATTGTTGGATCATGTGATAGAGATAAGTTTAAGGAATAAACTGACCATAAGTAATGTGGTTATAGACGTAATGTATAATATAGTACAAAGCTAATATAGGGTTTCCATTGAACTAATTATCAGGGTAGAGCTAACGTAGTGAAGTGAAAGTACTTCATTTTGTATCAGTGGGTAAGATGACAAACCATTGTAATTGAGCTATTTGTGGAATGTATTTCTCATTTCAATGGCATAGAGTAAAATCTGTATTTATGAGTATAATTCAACTGCTGGTATGTGTTTGCTTGACCAGATACTACAAAGTATTTGGTTTGGTGATGTTGAATGGAAGATATGCAGCGTGGCGTGGTTCAATAGAAAGACTCACTTATTTAACAGGTATAGAGAGACGATTGTGTGGTAGTCATTTTTTGGGGGGGGGGCGTTGACTAAGGGTTTGCTAGATTAAACGATTGAGAATGGTGGCGTAATGTCTATAAATAATTGGATATTGATAATATGGATATGAATTCAATATATGATGGTAAAATACAGCAAGTGTTTGGTCTTACTTGTAGCCTACTTAGAAAGGACAGTTACCTAGATCTGCTGTATTCTAATAATGAAGGATTGGTGGTTTCATAAGAGCTGTGGCTATGATCTTAGTTGATTACAGGGGAAATATAATGTAGTTTAGGACGCACAGAGAAGCAAATGTCTCATCTTTATGGGAAGTGAAGCAAGGGAATTCGGAGAATAATAGGAAAATTACAGTGGGGAAAAAAAGTATTTAGTCAGCCACCAATTGTGCAAGTTCTCCCACTTAAAAAGATGAGAGAGGCCAGTAATTTTCATCATAGGTACACGTCAACTATGACGGACAAAATTAGATTTTTTTTCTCTCAGAAAATCACATTGTAGGATTTTTATGGAATTTATTTGCAAATTATGGTGGAAAATAAGTATTTGGTCAATAACAAAAGTTTCTCAATACTTTGTTATTTACGCTTTGTTGGCAATGACACAGGTCAAATGTTTTCTGTAAATCTTCACAAGGTTTTCACACACTGTTGCTGGTATTTTGGCCAATTCCTCCATGCAGATCTCCTCTAGAGCAGTGATGTTTTGGGGCTGTCGCTGGGCAACACAGACTTTCAACTCCCTCCAAAGATTTTCTATGGGGTTGAGATCTGGAGACTGGCTAGGCCACTCCAGGACCTTGAAATGCTTCTTACGAAGCCACTCCTTCGTTGCCCGGGCGGTGTGTTTTGGGATCATTGTCATGCTGAAAGACCCAGCCACGTTTCATCTTCAATGCCCTTGCTGATGGAAGGAGGTTTTCACTCAAAATCTCACGATACATGGCCCCATTCATTTTTTTCCTTTACACGGATCAGTCGTCCTGGTCCCTTTGCAGAAAAACAGCCTCAAAGCATGATGTTTCCACCCCCATGCTTCACAGTAGGTATGGTGTTCTTTGGATGCAACTCAGCATTCTTTGTCCTCCAAACACGACGAGTTGAGTTTTTACCAAAAAGTTATATTTTGGTTTCATCTGACCATATGACATTCTCCCAATCCTCTTCTGGATCATCCAAATGCACTCTAGCAAACTTCAGACGGGCCTGGACATGTACTGGCTTAAGCAGGGGGACACGTCTGGCACTGCAGGACTTGAGTCCCTGGCGGCATAGTGTGTTACAGATGGTAGGCTTTGTTACTTTGGTCCCAGCTCTCTGCAGGTCATTCACTAGGTCCCCCCGTGTGGTTCTGGGAATTTTGCTCACCGTTCTTGTGATCATTTTGACCCCACGGGGTGAGATCTTGCGTGGAGCCCCAGATCGAGGGAGATTATCAGTGGTCTTGTATGTCTTCCATTTCCTAATAATTGCTCCCACAGTTGATTTCTTCAAACCAAGCTGCTTACCTATTGCAGATTCAGTCTTCCCAGCCTGGTGCAGGTCTACAATTTTGTTTCTGGTGTCCTTTGACAGCTCTTTGATCTTGGCCATAGTGGAGTTTGGGGTGTGACTGTTTGAGGTTGTGGACAGGTGTCTTTTATACTGATAACAAGTTCAAACAGGTGCCATTAATACAGGTAACAAGTGGAGGACAGAGGAGCCTCTTAAAGAAGAAGTTACAGGTCTGTGAGAGCCAGAAATCTTGCTTGTTTTAGGTGACCAAATACTTATTTTCCACCATAATTTGCAAATAAATTCATAAAAAATCCTACAATGTGATTTTCTGGATTTTTTTTTTTCCTCAATTTGTCTGTCATAGTTGACGTGTACCTATGATGAAAATTACAGGCCTGTCTCATCTTTTTAAGTGGGAGAACTTGCACAATTGGTGGCTGACTAAATACTTTTTTTCCCCCACTGTAACATTGACTGAGGAATATAGCAACTTTTGGTTGAGGTTAATATAGAAGTATTATGGACATACTATCATAATAGATAAACTGAACCAAACATGACGTTACTACAGCAATTTAGGGTGGTTAATGTTGTTACATTTCGTTTTTAAACCCTATGATAGAGGGAAATGCAGAGCGTGTAGGGAAGGAAGCAAGCTCTTACATTGATAATGTTGACGTGAATTACTGGTTTAATTGATAACATTATAGGAAAGAGATTGTCTTACCAACACATGTTGATTAGTATACTATAGAAGCGAACAATTCACTGAATGATTTCAATGACCTCTGCACTGACTTTCTAGTGTGAATTGATCACCCACACTGGTAATTCTAAAGGCATGAGATGAGGACTTTAAGATAGTTTATTTTACCGAGTTGAGGGTCATTTATAATACTGAAAATTGTGAAGAAGTTTATAATTTGGTAATATATGATTCGAACCGTAAAATAGCAAAAGAGAGAGCTTTCCCTGAATGAGGGATACCTGTTGCTAGTCAATTGTACTAATCTTGGATTACTTTACGGGATAGAAGTAAGTTAAAGTATTATCAAATGTTGTCATTTTAATTTCATTTATTATTTTGGTTTAATAGGCAATGTTGGTGTTTTGTTTTTGAAAGCATGAATCAAGTTGTGACTCATGTGTTCAGAAAAGGGGGTAGTACTGATGGTAAGAGGATTTATTGGTATATTTGTATATTGTAGTAAGAATATGACAGTAGTAATTAATGTGTTATGGGTTAGATTAAATGTTTTAGGTGAAAATGTATTTGTGGTATAAGGTAGAATGTAGTGGAGGCATGTACAGTGGGGAAAAAAAGTATTTAGTCAACCACCAATTGTGCAAGTTCTCCCACTTAAAAAGATGAGATAGGCCTGTACTTTTCAAAATAGGTACACATCAAATATGACAAACAAAATGAGAATTTTTTTTCCAGAAAATCACATTGTAGGATTTTTTATGAATTTATTTGCAAATTATGGTGGAAAATAAGTATTTGGTCAATAACAAAAGTTGCTCAATACTTTGTTATATACCCTTTGATGGCAATGACACAGGTCAAACGTTTTTCTGTAAGTCTTCACAAGGTTTTCACACGCTGTTGCTGGTATTTTGGCCCATTCCGCCATGCAGATCTCCTCTAGAGCAGTGATGTTTTGGGGCTGTCGCTGGGCAACACGGACTTTCAACTCCCTCCAAAGATTTTCTATGGGGTTGAGATCTGGAGACTGGCTAGGACACTCCAGGACCTTGAAATGCTTCTTACGAAGCCACTCCTTCGTTGCCCGAGCGGTGTGTTTGGGATCATTGTCATGCTGAAAGACCCAGCCACGTTTCATCTTCAATGCCCTTGCTGATGGAAGGAGGTTTTCACTCAAAATCTCACGATACATGGCCCCATTCATTCTTTCCTTTACACGGATCAGTCGTCCTGATCCCTTTGCAGGAAAACAGCCCCAAAGCATGATGTTTCCACCCCATTTCTTCACAGTAGGTATGGTGTTCTTTGGATGCAACTCAGCATTCTTTGTCCTCCAAACACGACGAGTTGAGTTTTTACCAAAAAGTTTTATTTTGGTTTCATCTGACCATATGACATTCTCCCAATCCTCTTCTGGATCATCCAAATGCACTCTAGCAAACTTCAGACGGGCCTGGACATGTACTGGCTTAAGCAGGGGGACACGTCTAGCACTGCAGGATTTTGAGTCCCTGGCGGCGTAGTGTGTTACTGATGGTAGGCTTTGTTTACTTTGGTCCCAGCTCTCTGCAGGTCATTCACTAGGTCCCCCCGTGTGGTTCTGGGCTTTTTGCTCACCGTTCTTGTGATCATTTTGACCCCACGGGGTGAGATCTTGCGTGGAGCCCCAGATCGAGGGAGATTACCAGTGGTCTTGTATGTCTTCCATTTCCTAATAATTATTCCCACAGTTGATTTCTTCAAACCAAGCTGCTTACCTATTGCAGATTCAGTCTTCCCAGCCTGGTGCAGGTCTACAATTTTGTTTCTGGTGTCCTTTGACAGCTCTTTGGTCTTGGCCATAGTGGAGTTTGGAGTGTGACTGTTTGAGGTTGTGGACAGGTGTCTTTTATACTGATAACAAGTTCAAACAGGTGCCATTAATACAGGTAACGAGTGGAGGACAGAGGAGCCTCTTAAAAAAAGAAGTTACAGGTCTGTGAGAGCCAGAAATCTTGCTTGTTTGTAGGTGACCAAATACTTATTTTCCACCATAATTTGCAAATAAATTCATTAAAAATCCTACAATGTGATTTTCTGGATTTTTTTCTCTCAATTTGTCTGTCATAGTTGTTGTGTACCTATGATGAAAATTACAGGCCTCTCTCATCTTTTTAAGTGGGAGAACTTGCACAATTGGTGGCTGACTAAATACTTTTTTTCCCCCACTGTATATGGAAAGAGTAACTATAACAAGATGCAAGAATGTGCACTTCCTAATCAAGGCTTTTCATGACTGATAAGAAGACAGTGTAAAGTAGTATATTGAGTCTCAACTAACAATGTTCTGAAGTTTTTTTTCAAAAAGGTGAAGGCTTCTTGGCAAGAACTAACAGGAGAATCTGGGCATTTTTTGATTTGGAGACTGTGTGGCAGTAGACGATTAAATAAGTAAGAGCTGGACAGAATCTAGAAGGAGTGGTTAGTACTAGGTGTTGCTGGCTCCCTCAATAGATGGGACAGTAGCAGAGACAGATTTGTACATCTATTTGTCCCACTGTAGGAGTGTTAAAAATAATAGGAGGAAGATGGAACTGCCACTGTGGAGCATTGTTTTTGTTTTTGTGTCTATGTCTGTGTGTCATTGCAGCAGTGAATCTTGAATTCCATATTGGTGCGATGCAAGAAGGACACACTACACAGAGCGATGTGAATAGAAATTGGGAAGTATATTAGAAATTGGTAGTAAGAATTTTTTTTTAAACATTATAATTTGTCATATAGTCAATGCTTATATGGATTCATTGGATTAGAAATTAAATCAATTAAAATGTTATGTTTGTCTTCTAGTGAGGTAAATACAGATGGTGTCTTGATGCATAGCAGGGATAATTTGGCCTAGAAGGGTGTGAACATAAATAAAAGTAACAAACTATGAACCGGCTGAAGATGAATATCAGAGGCGTTGAAGATATTTTGTAAAATATCACTTCTACATGCAACTGGTGTACAACAGACAATCAAAGCTATCAAATGATTTTCTCATGTTTTTATCTCGAAGGAGTGGGAAAGGTGTCCACCATTAAGTGAGAATGGAGAGATATATGTTCAGATACAACATTTCTAATGTTGTGGGCATAATGGTTGGCAAATGGACAAGACAATGAGGTTGTGGAGTTGGTGGTGACCAGAATGAGAAATTGTAGTTGTGACATTGTCATGGGCAAGTCGTTTTGAAATGTGAAGATATCTGAAGAACATAATGAAGAGATGCCAGAAGATTTTTAAGTGCCGGGAGATGTGTTGATAATAAAAATTGGGTTTATATAAATTTGCTGATTTGGGTAGTAGGTATATACACTGCTAAATTAATAGTATTAAGAATGCATTGAGATAATGATCTGTATTTATTGTCAGGTTGAGGAGAGTCATAATAGAATTATGGATGTTTATACTGTATGTTAATATAAGTGTACATTCTGACAGTTGTAATGGGTGATAGTGTTGAGGGTTTTAATTTTTATGGGTGAGGATGAAGTGAATCAATAAGGATTGTCAATTTACATTTGGTTGAGTTAAGTCATTTGGTTTTGGGTTATAATTTATAAGATGACTGAGTGATTTAAGTGAATCATTAGTATGTATTAGTATAATTATTTTCCAAATGAAGGATATTGATTGTACAATTTAGAACTGTTTTATATAGATGTTATGGGTTAAAACAGTGATACATTATGGTAATGTCTTAGGATACACTTATATGATTTATGTTGAGTGGACATTTTTGAATCATACTGTTTGAAACATGGAAGTTAATGTGAGGATTGTGAATGAAATCATGAATATGTTGATTAATTGGGTTAACGTAATAACATATTTGTCATTATATACAGTGAGGGAAAAAAAGTATTTGATCCCCTGCTGATTTTGTACGTTTGCCCACTGACAATGAAATGATCAGTCTATCATTTTAATGGTAGGTTTATTTGAACAGTGAGAGACAGAATAACAACAAAAAAATCCAGAAAAACGCATGTCAAAAATGTTATAAATGTATTTGCATTTTAATGAGGGAAATAAGTATTTGACCCCCTCTGCAAAACATGACTTAGTTCTTGGTGGCAAAACCCTTGTTAGCAATCACAGAGGTCAGATGTTTCTTGTAGTTGGCCAACAGGTTTGCACACATCTCAGGAGGGATTTGTAGATCGGTTTCGAGGCTGACGTTTGGCAACTCGAACCTTCAGCTCCCTCCACCGATTTTCTATGGGATTAAGGTCTGGAGACTGGCTAGGCCACTCCAGGACCTTAATGTGCTTCTTCTTGAGCCACTCCTTTGTTGCCTTTGCCGTGTGTTTAAGGTCATTGTCATGCTGGAATACCCATCCACGACCCATTTTTCAATGCCCTGGCTGAGGGAAGGAGGTTCTCACCCAAGATTTGACGGTACATGGCCCCGTCCATCGTCCCTTTGATGCGGTGAAGTTGTCCTGTCCCCTTAGCAGAAAAACTTCCATAAAGCATAATGTTTCCACCTCCATGTTTGACGGTGGGGATGGTGTTCTTGGGGTCATATGCAGCATTCCTCCTCCTCCAAACACGGAGAGTTGAGTTGATGCCAAAGAGCTTGATTTTCGTCTCATCTGACCACAACACTTTCACCCAGTTCTCCTCTGAATCATTCAGATGTTCATTGGCAAACTTCAGACGGGCCTGTATATGTGCTTTCTTGAGCAGGGGGACCTTGCGGTCGCTGCAGGATTTCAGTCCTTCACTGCGTAGTGAGTTACCAATTGTTTTCTTGGTGACTATGGTCCCAGCTGCCTTGAGATCATTGACAAGATCCTCCCGTGTAGTTCTGGGCTGATTCCTCACCGTTCTCATGACCATTGCAACTGCACGAGGTGAGATCTTGTATGGAGCCCCAGGCCGAGGGAGATTGACAGTTCTTTTGTGTTTCTTCCCATTTGCGAATAATCACACCAACTGTTGTCACCTTCTCACCAAGCTGCTTGGCGATGGTCTTGTAGCCCATTCCAGCCTTGTGTAGGTCTACAATCTTGTCCCTGACATCCTTGGAGAGCTCTTTGGTCTTGGCCATGGTGGAGAGTCTGATTGATTGATTGCTTCTGTGGACAGGTGTCTTTTATACAGGTAACAAGCTGAGATTAGGAGCACTCCCTTTAAGAGTGCGCTCCTAATCTCAGCTTGTTACCTGTATAAAAGACACCTGGGAGCCAGAAATCTTTCTGATTGAGAGGGGGTCAAATACTTATTTCCCTCATTAAAATGCAAATCAATTTACATTTTTGACATGCGTTTTTTCTGGATTTTTTTGTTGTTATTCTGTCTCTCACTGTTCAAATAAACCTACCATTAAAACTATAGACTGATCATTTATTTGTCAGTGGGCAAACGTGTATGTTGAGTCAGGGTGTGGAAGTTCTGTGTTATTATTTCTATGTTTACGATCTAGGAGGTATATGTCTATGCTTGGCCAGGTATGGTTCCCAATCAGAGGCAGCTGTCGCTCGTTGTCTCTGATTGGGGATCATACTTAGGTAGCCCAGTTGCCTACTATGTTTGTGGGATCTTGTTCCTGTGTTAGGCTTGTATTGTGTATAGCCTTGGACTTCACGTTACGTTGGTTTGTTGTTTTGTTCATATGTTTATTTTCTAAAATAAACATGTTCACATCGCACGCTGCACCTTGGTCTGACCCGTCTCTCAACGATCGTGACAGAAGATCCCACCAAACGAGGACCAAGCAGCGTGGCCAGGAGCGGACATCCTGGACATGGGAGGAGATCCTGGATGGAAAGGGATCTTGGACATGGGAGGAGATCCAGGCTGGGGGATGGATCACCGTCCTTGGGAGGAGACAGAGGAGGCCCGGGTTAGAAAGGAGCAACGGCAACACAGAAGGTGCCAACCGAGGAGGAAGCCCGAGGGACAGCCCTATTAATTTTTTTTGGGGGGGCTAAAAGGGTGGTCGGGGATCGATAGAGAAGAGCCCCGACCACTGCACTCGTGGGGGGCTCAAGGAGGAGTCCTCACTGGAGGAGGACTGGGCACGGAGAGTAAAGGACTGGTACAGTCGTAGACCTCCAGCGCCGGTTCCCAGTCCGGTACGGCCCGTACCTGCTCTTCGCACCAAACCTGTGGTGCATGTCGCCAGCCCGGTACGCCCCGTATCTGCTCCACGCACCAAGCCAGTGGTGCATGTATCCAGTCCGGTACGGCCCGTACCTGCTCCTCGCACCAGACCTGTGGTGCGTGTTCCCAGTCCAGTATGGCCCGTGCCTGCTCCTCGCACCAAAGCAGTGGTGTGTGTTGCCAGCCCGGTACGTCCCGTATCTGCTCCCCCACACCAGGTCAGTGGTGCGTGTCTCCAGTCCGGCCCAGCCCGTGCCTGCTCCTCGCACCAAGCCAGTGGTGCGTGTTCCCAGTCCGGCACGGCCCTTGCCCGTTCCACCGGTGCCTGGTCCAGCACCGGTCAGCTGCTCCATTCCGGAGCCAGAGCAGTCCGCTCCACCGGGGTCTGGTCCAGCACCGGTCAGCTGCTCCACTCCGGAGCCAGAGCAGTCCGCTCCTCCGGTGCCCAGTCCAGCTCCGGTCAGTGGTTCCACTCTGAAGCCAGAGCAGTCCGCTCCACCGGTGCCTAGTCCAGCTCCGGTCAGTGGTTCCACTCCAGAGCCAGAGCAGTCCGCTCCACCGGGGCCCAGTCCAGCTCCGGTCAGCGGCTCCACTTCGGGGCCCCTCTCCAGGTTCGGGGTCTTCCACACCAGGAACCAGACAGGGCTTGGTGCATCGTGGGAGGAAGGAGAGGGGAAGCATCGCGCCGAGGTCCAGATCAGACCAGGGGCGCAACGGGGAGGCTGAGAGGAAGAGGTCGTCACGCCCCGGAGCCGGATCCGCCTCCGAGGCGGAATGCCCACCCGGACCCTACCCTGTTATGTCAGGTTTGTGCGGTCGGAGTCCGCACCTTTGGGGGGGGGGGGTACTGTTACGCCCTGACGTATGGAACTCTTGTATGTTGAGTCAGGGTGTAGAAGTTCTGTGTTATTATTTCTATGTTTACGATCTAGGAGGTATATTTCTATTCTTGGCCAGGTATGTTTCCCAAATCAGAGGCAGCTGTCGCTTACTGGTGTCTGACACATAACATGATTATGTATGTAGTTGTTATGATGAGTTTCTAGGGTATCAAGTGATTACGAATTGAAGGATGTACTTAGACACTTTTGATGGGTACCATAATATGGTACCATGGTTAGTTATAGCAGATGAAGGACATAGACCTGCCTCTTACCATTTAGTCATTTAGCAGACACTCTTATCCAGAGCGACTTACAGTTAGTGAGTGCATACATTATTTTTTTTTTATTTGTTATTTTTTATACTGACCCCCCCGTGGGAATCGAACCCACAACCTTAGCGTTTGTAAACGCCACGCTCTACCAACTGAGCTACATCCCTGCCGGCCATTCCCCCCCCCTACCCTGGACGACGCTGGCCCATTGTGCGCCGCCCCATGGGTCTCCCGGTCGCGGCCGGCTACGACAGAGCCTGGGTTCGAACCAGGATCTCTAGTGGCACAGCTAGCACTGCGATGCAGTGTCTTAGACCACTGCGCCACTCGGGAGACAGTGTGACCATCAAGAGTAGAGTGACGGGCCTCAACACCATGTTCTGACCAGACAGCACTATAGTGGGCAGAACCTAAACCATTCAGCATTAAGTACGTAGCGGGTCTCTGAATCACATATCAATGAACATTGATGGCTAAATGGTAAGCAGGCCCAGGTAGGGCCTGAAGCTAGCATTAGCCATGTCAAGTATGCTAGAAGTCTAGGATAAAGCACCAGGCCTGGAAAATGACCACCATGTTGGAAAGGCACTGCCACTGTAGCATACAATCACACCAGCAAGGACTGAAAGGTGAGATAATGGCATCAGACTGAACAGCCCCCATGGAGCCTCAGCATTATCATTAGTGGTGGGCTACAAACATTTAGCATGCTAGCCAGGTCATGCTAACAAATGATCAACAAAGGCACATACAAACATCAATTCCTGCAAACAGACTTTACTATCAACACTCAACTAGGGCTACTTACATTATTTTACACACATAGTAACAACTTCTTTGTTGTTAGCTCTGCTCCCATTTCCCTCTTTATCAGATTAGCTCCGCCCAGTAGGCGGACACTAGCAAGGTAATTAGAGGACACACAGCAGCGATTGGCTTGTTGGCAGGTCAATCTTGGTTTGTAAAGGCCTTTATAACAGTGTGTGTGTGTGTGTGTGTGTGTGTGTGTGTGTGTGTGTGTGTGGTGTGAGCCTGCGCGCATGTGTTTGTGTGTGTGCACGTGTGTGTGTGTGCATTCCAGGAGATGACTGATATCATGAGCTCCATGATAAGAGCACGTTGACAACTTCTTCTTGGTAACAACTAACCACAGATCTATGATCAGATTTCTAAATAATTTCTAAGGAATAGGCGCGACGACTGTCTCTCACAATTAAAAAACGCTAAAGTAGTGAGCTATATAGGGAATAGGGTGCCAAATTAGTGCACTTTGTAGGGAATAGGGTGCCATTTGGGACGCACCCTAAAAGTTAGACTATACCTTTAAACCTTTAAAGTAACTGTCCAGTGTTTCCAGATGTATATGAAATATGACATAACATTTCTTACAATATGAGTTAAATAGTTTTCCTTCCAACAAATTATAATTAAGTATGTTAAAAAGCAGCTTTTCTGTGTTAGAATGGTGTGGGCGTACCCCAACAACAGAATGCTGTGGGCGTATACTGGTCATAAAAAAATATTCATGCAATGTACTGTAGACCGCTGATTGGCCAGCTCATCCTCCTCAGGAGTATGACATCATATTCCTGAGGTGGGGTTTTTTAACATTTTTTTTTTTCTCCAATTTATTCTTTGGCCACAAATATGAGTATAGGACAAGTCAACAACATTATTTTGGTATGAGTTAACAGATTGTCTGGACAATTACTTTAAGAACCTGCTTCTGCTATTATACTGTTTAAACCTTCTCTCCAACTGCTTCTTACCCATTGTGCTTTTTTGTCCCTTCCTGCATCCTGTCCAGGATGAGAACATCATGCAGTCCATGCATCTGTTCGACAACATCATTTAGTGACACATCATGTGAATGTGGGAAGGGACACCGATATTGACCCCCCACTGCCCCCACCCCTAGCTCTATCCAAACTCAGTGGGGCTCTCAGGGGGATAAAAGGTATCTCTCCATGGGATCTCCACTCTCCCATCCACCCCCCTAGCCCCTCTCTGTCCCCAAAGAGAGATACCGACCTGGGAAGGTCAGACACCAAATCAAATCAAATCAAATTGTATTTGCCACATACAACAGGTATACCTTACAGCGAAATGCTTACTTACAAGCCCTTAACCAACAATGCAGTTTTTAAGAAAAAATTATAATAATAATAAAAAAAGTGTTAAGTAAAAAATAAGTAAAAATTGAAAAATAACCAATAGTTAAAGAGCAGCAGTAAAATAAAATATCAGTAGGGAGGCTATATACAGGGGGTACCGGTACAGCGTCAATGTGCGGGGAAACCGGTTAGTTGAGGTAATTGAGTTAATATGTCCATGTGGGTAGAGTTAAAGTGACTATGCATAAATAATAAACAGAGTAGCAGCAGCGTAAAAGAGGAGGTTGGGGTGGGGTGGGGGGGGCAATGCAAATAGTCTGGGTAGCCATGATTAGCTGTACAGGAGTTTTATGACTTGGGGGTAGAAGCCTTTTGGACCTAGACTTGGTGCTCCGGTACCGCTTGCCCGTGTGGTACCAGTTAGGAGGTCAAGAGCCACATTACGTTAGAGACCAGAGCACTCATTCTATATGACATCACATTCTCGCCATACAATGATGTAATCTATTCTCTAACTGCTAGTTGGACATAATGGTGGACTGTTATTCTTCTAAGGACAAAAGGCTTTAAATCAAGCAATAATCTCACTGTTTGGTCTGAACTTGTTAACTGTGAGATGTATTATTATCAATCATCGAACATTCCGGAATGTTCCATCTTTGATAGAACTACCTTCAACACTCCAAATATCCATGTGATTCCATATTGTGTCTGCATGATGTGTGTTTTAAAAATGACAATACATAATATTTCATGTAACTGGTTGTGTCTAGGTGCTGGACATTGCTCCTTCTGAAAGTGTCTGTGTATATTTTATACAGACATGATGTTGATGATGATGATGAAGGTGAATAAACCACTATTGCTCTACAAACCAATGGAAATGTATTATTTGTAGTTACTGTGTGTACTGTACAGTACAAGAGGTGTGATTTTGAAAGCTTTCCATTTTCTCTCCACTGAAGATACTGTTATAACAAGGTAAAAACAATGACAATTAAGTTTAATCTTACAAGTTGATTAAACACAATCCACACTTTATAGTTTCCAATATTTTGTATTTTTATAAAAGTGATAAGAAACGTTGCATCAAGTAGTAAATATTACCTTATAACTTTGTCATAAAACCAATAAAAAATGTATATGAAAATATCAAGCAAAGGTATATTATGTATAATCTTACAGTACTGTATAACGTAATAGAATATAATAAATGTATTGTTCCTGAGAGCAAACATCAAGAAGAAATGTTAAAACAATTATGTTCTTAGCCTTCATATAAAATCTAACTGGACATCGAGGCTACTTCGGAAATACAAAGCAAAGGTATTGTCAAAGTTTTTGTGTTCAGATTCTGGGTCTGCTGTAATTTATATCTTTGTTCTATGATACTTAAAAAATTGAATTGAAAAATATTTCACATAAAAATTATTTACAAAGTTCCCCCTCTTAATCATCATTGTCTAAAAGGCACAACTGACCCTAGATCAGCACTCCAACTAAGTTTGAATACAGCAGTCCTGTGTGGCTCAGTTGGTAGAGCATGGTGCATGGGTTCAATTCCCAAATGGGGCCACCGGCATGAAACATGTCTCCACGCATAATAAGTTGCTTTGGATGAAAGTGTTTCTAAATGGCATATATTATTATATATTATTATATCACTTAGTTGGACTATACAGGTCCAGATATACAGGGGTTGTGTCAGACTTGTTTTCAGGTCTTCTTGGTTCTGGGTAGTTGACTCTACTGTAGATCACAGAGGAGTCCTCCTCAGCTGCTTGTGCTGCTGCGGGTCTGAGGAGAGAAACAGAAATGAAACAGAATCTGTGTCCCAAAAACCCCCATCTTATACTCTTTATAGTGCATTACTTTGACCAAGATCTTTATGTCGCTAGTCAAAAGTAGTGCACT
>JAGTTL010001280.1:0-14897 GCA_036851935.1 Coregonus suidteri | reverse complement strand
CGCCGGGGAGAAATAACGCTTTTATTAAGGGTGTTGGAGGGTCAAGATTATCAAGTTAACAAGTCAGTGGGCCCGGTGACTCCAGCCTTAAGGAACATGACAATGGGACCATGCATAATGGAGAGGGATCTTACTCAGACATGAGCTAATGTACTCTCTCTCACAAAGTTATCCTCATTTCTACTGTATCTCTCTTTTCAACATCTACTACATTTATCTAGTGTATCTCTACACCTATTTTCTATCCTTAATCTGTAAAACCTTTCCATCTCCTTCGCACCTTCTCTGCTGCACTCACTATAACCTCTACCTATCTACCTCTTCCTCCCGACCTCTATCTGAACGTTAATAAAACTCTTACTCTTACATCTGGTCTCAGAACACATTTACAAAAACACATCCATTTTAATCATACAAACACATCCGTGTTAATCATGTGTGCAATCCATGGAAGCTGATGATGGACAATGAAACAGGACACACATAGGGTTGAAGACCTTCAGCCTCAATAAGCACATGGGTTTTTACAATAGAAAAAAAACCCTGTCCTGCACAGAGTAAGGTCAGATCCTACAGTAAGAATCGGCTATGAATGGGGACAAACTCTATCCCCAAGACTGAGTAGCACAACCTGAAACATATGATTTTCAATTACACATATTTAAATCACTGGGGACGGTGTTTGCCCAATTCCCTCAAAGTGTGTAACAAAAAAAAACCCCCCAGGGGGGGTTTTGTTATAAAGACCTATTAAAAAGGCTCTAACCATGGGGCCAAGGCTTCCACAATCACAAAAGAACCCCATTGCTATTGATCCACTGAAAGAATGTTGTTGTTGACATTGGTTATTGATCAGTGGCATAGACAAACTTGGGGCAAGGGGGTGGGAGATTGGAATATGAAGTCACAGTCAGTTATATGGCGAGGTTAAATATTACCCTAACATGGTTTGGAGTCATTTTCTTCCCACGCTAAGACATTAAATTTTGTTCCGCACTGATCCTGTGTTGGAACCAGTTGGGTGCAGGGCTGCTGACGTGGGCGACAGGGGGGACGAGTGGGCGATGGGTCAAGTATTTGGGGTTGCCGAAAACATTGGCATCTCCCACCACAGAGAATGGGTCTTGAATGTAGTTCTCAGTGTGTGTAGGAAGACCTCCTGGTTTTAAACTTAACCAGCCCCCATCCTGTTTCCCTTTCCCTCCAATCACCCATTCCAGGCCAGGCCCCAGCCCTGCAGCCCTGCAGCCCTGCAGCCCTCACCCCCTAGCAACCCCCTCCCTGTTAGGGGGACAGCCGTGATGGATCGCCCCCTGTCATTGTGTCCTGTGTGGGGGACCACGGCTAAGAAGGACAGGGTCTGCGTTTTAATTCTGACCCGCTATCAGAGTGGACAAACGCAACACATTATGACAAACCCCGCTCTCTAGCAGGCTAACCCCTGCCCATTTCAGGCCTTACCACATTATGATACAAATAACCCATTAAAAAGGATACCTCAGAAGATGGGCTGTTGGTGAGGAGTAAAAAAACTATAGAGAAAGTTAGGAAGAAAGAGAAAAAATGAGAGGTGGAGAGGAGGGGACGGTGAGCAGCTGCAGAGAGTGACAAGGGTCGCGTGCAGATGAGTAATGGGAGAGAAGGAACGCATGAAATTGACGAGTGATCAGTCATCTAGCTGTCCTCTCTCTGTTTCACAGAGCCCGCAAGACATACATTCTTTTGAAGAATATTGGAGAATTTATTACATGGAATGCATGCAATCTTACATTCTTATCTTGTTAGATCTATACCGTAGAGCAGGGTGTTCTTCAATTCTGGTCCTGGAGGGCCGAAAACACTCTGTTTTCATTTCCTCTCCTTCTAATCAGGGGCTAATTCAGACCTGGGACACCAGGTGTGAGTCTGCAATTAACTACCAGGTAGAAATGAAAAACAGAGTGTTTCGGCCCTCCAGGACCGGGAATTGAAGACCTGCCGTAGCAGCAAACCAAAACTGGTTCTGTGAAGGTCCCAAAATCTTTGTTAGGTAGCGGCAAATGTTCTCATAAAAAAAAAACTTTCCCAGTCGTGGTGATGATTGTAGAATGTTTGTATAAAACATTCACCTGATGTTGCTAAGAACGGTCCTAGAACACATTAATCTGTTCTTTAAAGATTCCCAAAATTGTTTTGTTAGGTTGTGGGAAGAGTCCGGCTCGAGAACAATGTGGGGACATGACAAAAGATATGTACCCAAAACACAAGGAATTGTCCAGTGTGCGGATAACTTCTATCATGTTTATTTTAGGGTGCCAAAAAACATTCACATTTGATTACAAGAACGTTCCAAGAACACATTTCGTCTGTTCCTTTGAAGGTTGCCAGAATATTTCAATAGGTTGTGGGAACATTTTTGTGGACATGACAGATACAGTGGGGGAAAAAAGTATTTAGTCAGCCAACCAATTGTGCAAGTTCTCCCACTTAAAAAGATGAGAGAGGCCTGTAATTTTGCATCATAGGTACACGTCAACTATGACAGACAAAATTGAGAGAAAAAAATTCCAGAAAATCACATTGTAGGATTTTTAATGAATTATTTTGCAAAATTATGGTGGAAAATAAGTATTTGGTCACCTACAAACCAAGCAAGATTTCTGGCTCTCACAGACCTGTACACTTTTCTTTAAGAGGATCCTCTGTCCCTCACTCGTTACCTGATTAATGGCACCTGTTTGAACTTGTTATCAGTATAAAAGACACCTAATCCACAACCTCAAATAGTCACACTCCAAACTCCACTATGGCCACAAAATTGTAGACTCGCACCAGGCTGGGAAGACTGAATCTGGCAATAGGTAAAAGCAGCTTGGTTTGAAGAAATCAACTGTGGGAGCAATTATTAGGAAATGGAAGACATTACAAGACCACTGATAATCTCCCTCGATCTGGGGCTCCACGCAAGATCTCACCCCGTGGGTGTCAAAATGATCACAAGAACGGTGAGCAAAAATCCCAGAACCACACCGGGGGGACGTATAGTGAATGACCTGCAGAGAGCTGGGACCCAAAGTAACAAAGCCTACCATCAGTAAACACACTACGCAGCCAGGAACTCCAAATCCGGCAGTGCCAGACGTGTCCCCCTGCTTAAGGCCAGTTACATGTCCAGGCCCGTCTCTGAAGTTTGCTAGAGGTTGTATTGGATGATCCAGAAGAGAGGATTGGGAGAATGTCAATATGGTCAGATGAAACCAAAATATAACTTTTGGTAAAAAAACTCAACTTGTCATGTTTGGAGGGACAAAGAATGCTGAGTTGCATCAAAGAACACCATACCTACTGTGAAGCATGGGGGGTGGAAAAACATCCTGCCTTGGGGCTGTTTTTCTGCAAAGGGACCAGGACGACTGATCTGTGTAAAGGAAAGAATGAATGGGGCCATGTATCGTGAGATTTTGAGTGAAAAACCTCCTTCCATCAGCAAGGGCATTGAAGATGAAAAGTGGCTTTTTTTTTTTGGGCGGGTCTTTCAAGCATGACAATGATCCCAAACACACTGCCCGGGCAACGAAGGAGTGGACTTCGTAAGAAGCATTTCAAGGTCCTGGAGTGGGCCTAGCCAGTCTCCAGATCTCAAACCCCATAGTAAAATCTTTGGAGGGAGTTGAAAGTCCGTGTTGCCCAGCGACAGCCCCAAAACATCACTGCTCTAGAGGAGATCTGCATGGAGGAAATGGGCCAAAATACAAGCAACAGTGTGTGAAAACCTTGTGAAGACTTACAGAAAAACGTTTGACCTGTGTCATTGCAAACAAAGGGTATATAACAAAATATTGAGAAAACTTTTGTTATTGACCAAAATACTTATTTTCCACCATAATTTGCAAATAAATTCATTAAAAATCCTACAATGTGATTTTCTGGTATTTTTTTTCTCATTTTGTCTGTCATAGTTGACGTGTAACTATGATGAAAAATTACAGGCCTTTCTCATCTTTTTAAGTGGGAGAAACTTGCACAATTGGTGGCTGACTAAATACTTTTTTCCCCCACTGTATATATCCCCAAAACACACAAACTGTCAAATTGTTGCTGAGTATACAATGTTTCTATTAGGTTGCAAATAAATGTTACAAGAACATTCCCCGACAACATTTTGTATGTTCTTTAAAAGTTCCTAAAACATTTCTTTAGGTTGTGGGAACATTGTGGGGGATATGACAAAAGATAGTTTCCCAAAAAACACTAAAACTGTCCAGTTGTGCTGACATTCAGATAATGTTTGTATCAGGGTGCACAAAAACTTCCTTTGATTTGCAAGAATGTTGACAAAACAGCCTTTCTGAGTTCTTTAAAGGTTCCCAGAACATTTTATAAGTTTGTAGATATAGCAGATTAGAATACATCCCTATTATGTTTTCTCTCCAGATTAATGGCCAGTTACACATTTTGAGAACTGTATTGTAGGCAGGACAGGACAATTTGAACAAACAATTTAATAATATAAATTATACAATACTATTTTTACACTTTCTATGTTGACAATCAGCACATGTGGGGTTGGAACCTGCCGCAACATTTCTACACTTGCTAGATCATCAACCCTCTGTGCCACCAAGGGACAGCTGCGGCCTTGTGTTGTTCTTTTTTTGGACACAGAAACACGTGTGGGGGGAACAGTGTATTCAAATGTTTCGTCTTCATTAATGTGTAACACTGTATTTTATGATTGTCTTTCTTTCATCAACGGTGTTGAAAGTCTTATGAAATGTGATTAGAAATTGAGATAAGGGCAAAAAAAAAAAAAAAGTATACTGAACAAAAATATAAACACAACATGTAAAGGTTGGTCCCTGTTTCATGAGCTGGGACATTTTTTTTTTCCCAGAAAGGTTCTATATGCACAAAAAAGCTATTCTCTAAAATGTTCGTGCACAAAAATTGTTTACAACCCGTGTAGTGAGCATTTTCTCCTTGCCAAGATAATCCATCCACCTGACAGGTGGGGCATATTCAAGAAGCTGATTAAACAGCCATGAGCAAAGAACATGTGCACCTTGTGCTGGGGACAATAAAAGGCCACTGTAAAAATGTGATCGTTTTGTCACACAACACCAATGCCACAGATGTCTCAAGTTTTGAAGGAAGCGTGTCAATTGGCATGCTGACTGCAAGAATGTCCACACCAGCCGCCTGCTGCCAGAGAATTGAAGTCCAACTGGCCTCACAACCGCAGACCATGTGTGACCCCGCCAGCCCAGGACCTCCACAATCCGCTTTTTCACCTGCGGGATCGTATGAGACCAGCCACCCGGACAGATGATGAAAACTGAGTTTGAGTTATTTCTGTCTGTGGGGAAAAAACATATTTCTGATTGGCTGGGCCATGGATCCCAAGTGGATAGGCCTATGCCCTCCAGGACACAAACCATGGCTGTGCCCCTGCTCAGTCATGTGAAATCCATAGATTTAGGGCCTAATTATTTATTAAATTGACTGATTTTACTTCTATGAACTGGACCTCAGTTAAAAATCTTTCATTTAAGAAAGAATTACTGTGTGAATACCACAAGAATACTGTCACGATCGTCGTAGGAGTGAGTAGACCAAAGGCGCAGCGTTGCAGGCAAACAAGACTCATTTATTAAGCGAAAAACGATATCAAAACAACAAAAAGACGGAAAACGTGACAGTACACGGTATAACACAACCAACTCGAAACAAGAACCCACAAAACACAAAGGAAAACCGATAGTTTAAATATGGGCTCCCAATCAGAGACAACCAGCCAAACAGCTGACACTCGTTGCCTCTGATTGGGAGTCACTCAGGCCAAACCATAGAAAAAACCACAACCTAGAAACCACCCAACATAGAAACAGAACACATAGAATTGAACACACCCTGGCTCAACAAATAGAGTCCAGAGCCAGGGTGTGACAGTACCCCCCCTAAAGGCGCGGACTGCGACCGCGCCTCAATAAGAGCTAAACAGGGGAGGGCTGGGTGGGCAATACCTCCTCGGCGGCGGTTCTGGCTCTCGGCCTTGCCCACCACCCTCCAATCAACCCCCCATAGCTGCCCCTGGTCCGGTCTAGCCCCCGCTGGCCGAAGCCGGACTGACGACAGACGCACCCCTGGCTTGGTGCGTGGAGCAGGAACGGACCGGACCGGGCTGACGATGCGCACCCCTGGCTTGGTGCGTGGAGTAGCACCTGGCCGAACCGGGCTGACGATACACACCCCTGCTTGGTGCGTGGAGCAGAATGGACCGGACCGGCCATGACGATGCGCACCCCTGGCTTGGTGCGTGGAGTAGCAACTGGCCGGACCGGGCTGACGACTCGCACCCCTGGCTTTGTTGCGTGGAGCCGGAACGGGGCCTCACCGGACTGACGACTCGCACACCCTGGCTTGGTGCGTGGAGCCGGAACGGGGCCTCACCGGACTGACGACTCGCACCCCTGGCTTGGTGCGTGGGAGCCGGGAACGGGCCTCACCGGACTGACGACTCGCACCCCTGGCTTGGTGCGTGGGAACCGGAACGGGCCTCACCGGACTGAACGACTCGCTCCCCTGGCTTGGTGCGAGTAGCAGGAACGGGCTGGACCAGGCTGACGACTCGCACCCCTGGCTTGGTGCTAGTAGCAGGAACGTTCTGGCCCAGGCTGACGACTCGCACCCCATGTCTTGGTGCGAGTGGCAGGAACAGGCTGGGGACCAGGCTGACGGACTCGCACCCCTGGCTTGGTGCGAGTGGCAGGAACAGGCCGGGGCCGGGCTGGCGACTCGCACCCCTGGCTTGGTGCGAGTGGCAGGAACAGGCCGGGCCGGGCTGGCGACGCGCACCGTAGGTTTGGTGCGAGTGGCAGGAACAGGCCGGGCCGGGCTGGCGACGCGCACCGTAGGTTTGGTGCGAGTGGCAGGAAACAGGCCGGGCCGGGCGCTGCGACGCACACCGTAGGTTTGGTGCGAGTGGGCAGGAACACAGGCCGGGCCGGGGCTGGCGACGCACACCGTAGGTTTGGTGCGTGGAGCAGGGACAGGCCGGGCTGGGCTGGCGACGCACCCTGTAGGCTTTGTGGCGTGGAGCCAGGGACAGGCCGGGCTGGGCTGGCGACGCACCCTGTAGGCTTGGTGCGTGGAGCAGGGGACAGGCCGGGACTGGGCTGGCGACGCACCCCGTAGGCTTGGTGCGTGGAGCAGGACAGGCCGGGCTGGACTGGCGACGCACACCGTAGGCTTGGTGCGTGGAGCAGGAACAGGCCGGGCTGGGCTGGCGACGCACCCCGTAGCTTGGTGCGTGGAGCAGGGACAGGCCGGGCTGGGCTGGCGACACACACCGTAGGCTTAGTGCGAGGGGCAGGAACAGGCCGGGCCGGGCTGGCGACGCACATCGTAGGCTTGGTGCGAGAGGCAGGAACAGGCCGGGCTGGGCTGGCGACGCGCACCGTACACTTAGTGCGGGGGCAAGCAGGAACGAGCCGGGCCGGGCTGGCGACGTGCACCGTACACTTAGTGCGGGAAGCAGGAACGGGCCGGACCGGACTGGTGACGCACACCACTTGCTTTGTGTGAGGAGCGGGACTGGGTTTCATCATAACCCTCCGCTCCCTCAGCTGCCTACCGAGTTTCCTCTCGCCGTGCCTCATTTCTCACCCTTTCCCTAATCGCCTCTAATAGCTCCATCCTCTGCAACACTAACTCCTGCTCCCTCTTCGCCAGTAGCCCCCTTAACCTGGTGGCCTCCTCACCTAATCGCCCTGTGGCAGCCTCCCTGCTGCCCAGTCGCCCCTGCCGTGTGCCCCCCCTAAACAATTTTTGGGGTTGCCTCTCGACCCTCCGACGCTGCTCCCACGTCCAGGCTGCCTGTTCCTGGACACGCTGCTTGGTCCTGGTATGGTGGGTTCTTCTGTCACGATCGTCGTAGGAGTGAGTAGACCAAGGCGCAGCGTTGCAGGCAAAACATACTCATTTATTAAGCGAAACGATATCAAAACAACAAAAGACGGAAACGTGACAGTACACGGTATAACACAACCAACTCGAAACAAGAACCCCAAAAACACAAAGGAAAAACCGATAGTTTAAATATGGCTCCCAATCAGAGACAACCAGCAAACAGCTGACACTCGTTGCCTCTGATTGGGAGTCACTCAGGCCAACATAGAAAAACACAACCTAGAACACCCAACATAGAAACAGAACACATAGAATAAACCACACCCTGGCTCAACAAATAGAGTCCCAGAGCCAGGGTGTGACAAATACAAGTTATTAAAAAGTAGCTCTATCCAACTAAAATCACATCTCATAAGACTGTGATGAAGAAAGGAAATCATAAAATACAGTGTTACCAGTACACAGCATATGATAGGATGGGAATGTTTGAATAACTCAGAAATTGCATTCTGTGTCCTGATTGACCATATTTGACTGAACAAAAAAACACAAAAAAAACAACAGCTATTCCTTGGTGGTGCAGAGGGTTAATTATCTGGTTGCCGTTCTGAAGACTGCAGGTTCAAGCCCACATGTTCTTTAGCCATGTTTCTTCGGAATAGAAAAAGTGAAATTGAGGTTCAGATATAATCTATGAGAGCATGTCTTTCTTTCGTCCACATTTATAATCCAGTCAGATATAGAGAATTTAGACTATCTGTAAAAAAAAATTACATTGTGTACATATTTACTTTTTAAAAAAAAACACCCAATATAATTCTTACTTTGAGATGCTTGATATGGCCCCCACTGGCCTATTTTTGAAGATCTGAAAAGCAAAAGTGATCCTAGATCAGCACTCATAGTCTTGAATACCTTGTAAATATGGGCCCAGAAGTACGCAGCATATAAAGAGGATGGGTGAAGTGAATAACCCAGTTACCAGTATTTCCCTGGGTTGTCTAAGAAGGCTAGAAAGGAAGGATGGAATTCGTGATTGACCGTACTGCCATGGTAATACTGACACAAAAGACGAGGAATGAGTTTTGCTGATGGCGCAGAGGATAAAAGACCTGGCGTGGGAACCAAACATTGCAAGTTTAAACCCCACATGTGCAGGTTCTCAACATATGAACTGTAAAGAATATGGTTGGCTTGCATGATTAAATGCTGTTCAAGTGTCCTATGAATAAAATTTAAATGTCTTGTGTCTCTATATCATCTACAATACAGTCCGCAAATGTGCATGCTGAGAATGTTGTGGTAATATTAGGTAAAAACTTAAATACATGATTTTCCAAATGTTCGGAGAACCTCCAATACAAGGTAAAATGTATACAGTAATCCCTCGTTTATCGCGGGGGTTACGTTCCGAAAATGACCCGCGATAAGTGAAATCGCGAAATAGAAAACTTTTTTTTTTTACAATTAGCAACTATTACATGTATACAAATACAGTGACTCACGTGTAGGCCGTTTCGTCGACATTATGGGTTTAGAAGATGTTCGAAATTACAAGATAATTTGGCCAACTTAATGTAAATTTGCCAAGCTGTTTTATGTACGTACACATAACTGCACGAGACGACAAAATGATAGCACAATTCGTAGCATGTTTTGATACAAGAAGCGGGAGTGAGTTTTTAGCGAATCAGAATGCAGAGCACAATGCACCAAAAAAAAAAAAAAAATGCATTATGAAAATCCGCGAAATAGCGAATCCGCGATAAGTGAACCGCGAAGTGGCGAGGGATCACTGTACTACGTGAACATCAATGGAAAATATGCTATGAACGTCAACATTTTTAATTCTTACAACATTAAGGGAATGTTCTGAGCAACCTAACTTAAACATTGTTTGAATGTCATCACTGAGCATATTTTGTGTTTTGGGAACCTATCTTTATCTCACACTGTTCCAACAACCTAAGTACATGTTTTGGGAACCTTTAAAGAACTCAGAAAGGCTGTTTTGTTAACATTCTTATAACATCAAAGGAATGTTTTGTACACCCTGATGCAAACATTATCTGAATGTCAGCACAACTGGACAGTTTAAGCGTTTTGGGAACATACATATTTCGGCAAGACAGATCTTCCAAAGGTGGTGGAGTGGCAATCTTTACCAAGGAATACCTTCAGTGCTCTGTTGTCTCCACCAAGTCTGTCCCCAAATAATTTGATTTGATGGTTTTAAGCATTCAACTTTCAAATAGCTCTTTGTTGACTGTTGCTGGGTGTTATCGTCCACCATCAGCACCGGCCTGTACCCTAAATGCCCTAAGCTCTCTCCTGGCCCCTTACACTAAGTCTGAATTTGTCCTGCTAGGTGACCTAAACTGGAACATGCTTAAACCACCTGACCAAGTCCTAAAGCAATTGGACTCTTCAGTGGTATTGTTAACAAACACGCCCCCATAAAGAAAAAAGATAATTAAAAACAGGTTCAGCCCCTGGTTCGACCGTGATCTGGCAGAGTTACTCCACCTCAAGAATTCCATTTGGCGAAAGGCTCGGCACACGCATACTCAGGCTGACTGGCTCTCGTTCAGGCAAGTGAGAAATAAGTGCACTCAGGCTATCCAGAAGTCCAAAGTGAGTTCCTTTAATGAGTTCTCTCTCTGTGGGTCTAACCCCAAGAAGTTCTGGAAAACAGTTAAAGACCTGGAGAATAAACCCTCCTCCTCACAGCTGCTCATGTCCCTTAATGTTGATGATGTGGTTGTTACTGACAAGGAGCACATGGCTGAGCTCTTTAATCAAGTCAGGATTCCTATTTGACTCAGCCATGCCTCCTTGCCCGTCCAACATTTCCTCATCTCCCAGCCCTTCTAATGTGACTAGCCCCGATGCTCCTCCCTCTTTTTTCCCCGCGCTACAAAGTTTCTCCCTGCAGGCGGTCACTGAGTCCGAGGTGCTAAAGGAGCTCCTTAAACTTGCCCCCGAAAAAACCATCTATGTCAGATGGTTCAGACCCTTTCTTCTTTATTAAGGTTACTGCCCTCTATCATCGCCAAGCCTATCTCTGAACTTTTTAACCTGTCTCTCCTCTCTGGGGAGGTTCCCATTGCTTGGAAGGCAGCCACGGTGTGTCCTTTATTTAAAGGGGCGATCAAGCTGATCCTAACTGTCATAGGCCAATTTGTATTTTGCCCTGTTTATCAAAAGTGTTGGAAAAACTTGTCAATTGTGACACTCTGGCTCTAGGACTTGTTTATGTGAGCCAGGGTGTATCTCATTTGGTGGTGTTGGGGATGGGTGAGTTTCATTTTGTTTGTATGTAGTGGTGATTGGTTAATGACTCCCAATCGGAGGTAACGAGTGTCAGCTGTCGGCTCGTTATCTCTGATTGGGAGCCATATATATTCTGTGTGTTTTCTCCTTGTTTTGTGGTTATTGTTTCTGTGTTTCTGTTAGTGTGTTTCAGATTTTGAACTTCACGTATCGTCAGTTTGTTGTTTTCTTCGTGGTTGCTTTAATTTAATAAAGTCATCATGTTCACTCGCAACGCTGCGCATTGGTCTGCTTCTTCAGACGATCGTGACAGAATAACCCACCACAAAAGGACCAAGCAGCGTAACAAGCGGCAGCAGGACCTACCTACACAGGAGTTATGGACGCCTCCTAAGGTCTGGACATGGGAAGAGTTATTGGACGGAAAGGATCCTTGGGCACAACCGGGAGAATATCGCCTCCCTCGTGAAGAGCTGGAGGCAGCCAAAGCCGAGAGGAGGTGGTACGAGGAGGCAGCGCGAAGGCGAGGCTGGAAGCCCGTGGAAGAGAGGCAACCCAAGAAATTTTTTGGGGGGGCACATGGCTTGGGCAGCTGGGCAGCAGGAGGCTGCCACAGGGAGAAAAGGAGAGAAGGCTAACGGAGTTCGGGAGCCATTGGCGAGTGGAAGGAGGGAAGTTGTTGTGGCACGGCATGAGAGACTGAAGTGTGTTACCAGTCCGGTCCAGCCCGTTCCTGATCCGCAGTTAAGGCCATTGGTGTGTGTTCCCGGTATGGACCGGCCTGTTCCTACTCCACGCACCAGGTCCACGATGTGCGTCGCCAGCCGGCCAGAGTCTGCCGTCTGCCCTAGGGCGTCTGAACTGCCCGTCTGCCAAGCGCTGCATAAGCCGCCCGTCTGTACTGAGCCTGCAAAGCCGTCCGTCTGCCATGAGCCTTCAGAGCCTTCCGCCAGACAGGAGCCGCTAGAGCCTTCCGCCAGACAGAATCATACACCTGCTATGGAATCAGCAGGAGCCGACGCAGCCCATACTAGACTGGAAGCTCGGGTTCGGGACCAGAAAGAGCAGCTCCTGCAGATGGGAGCCGCCCTGCTGGAGGTGATGACTGCAATCCGAGGCTGGGGTCCGCATCCACCGCCAGCCTCCCAGCCAGCACCATCAGCCAGCCATGAGCAGCCAGATCCGTCAGCCAGCCATGAGCAGCCAGATCCGTCAGCCAGCCATGAGCAGCCAGATCCGTCAGCCAGCCATGAGCAGCCAGATCCGTCAGCCAGCCATGAGCAGCCAGATCCGTCAGCCAGCCATGAGCAGCCAGACCCGTCAGCCAGCCATGAGCAGCCAGATCCGTCAGCCAGCCATGAGCAGCCAGATCCGTCAGCCAGCCATGAGCAGCCAGATCCGTCAGCCAGCCATGAGCAGCCAGATCCGTCAGCCAGCCATGAGCAGCCAGATCCGTCAGCCAGCCATGAGCAGCCAGACCCGTCAGCCAGCCATGAGCAGCCAGATCCGTCAGCCAGCCATGAGCAGCCAGATCCGTCAGCCAGCCATGGGCAGCCAGATCCGTCAGCCAGCCCATGGGCAGCCAGATCCGTCAGCCAGCCATGAGCAGCCAGATCCGTCAGCCAGCCATGAGCAGCCAGATCCGTCAGCCAGCCATGAGCAGCCAGATCCGTCAGCCAGCCATGGGCAGCCAGATCCGTCAGCCAGCCATGGGCAGCCAGATCCGTCAGCCAGCCATGAGCAGCCAGATCCGTCAGCCAGCCATGAGCAGCCAGATCCGTCAGCCAGCCATGAGCAGCCAGATCCGTCAGCCAGCCATGAGCAGCCAGATCCGTCAGCCAGCCATGAGCAGCCAGATCCGTCAGCCAGCCATGAGCAGCCAGATCCGTCAGCCAGCCATGAGCAGCCAGATCCGTCAGCCAGCCATGAGCAGCCAGATCCGTCAGCCAGCCAGGATCCGCCAGAGCCGTCCAGCCAGGATCCGCCAGAGCCGTCCAGCCAGGATCCGCCAGAGCCGTCTAGCCAGGATCCGCCAGAGCCGTCCAGCCAGGATCCGCCAGAGCCGTCCAGCCAGGATCCGCCAGAGCCGTCCAGCCAGGATCCGCCAGAGCCGTCCAGCCAGGATCCGCCAGAGCCGTCCAGCCAGGGTCCGCCAGAGCCGTCCAGCCAGGGTCCGCCAGAGCCGTCCAGCCAGGGTCCGCCAGAGCCGTCCAGCCAGGATCCGCCAGAGCCGTCCAGCCTGGATCCGCCAGAGCCGTCCCGCCGGGATCCGCCAGAGCCGTCCCGCCGGGATCCGCCAGAGCCGTCCAGCCTGGATCCGCCAGAGCCGTCCCGCCAGGATCCGCCAGAGCCGTCCCGCCAGGATCCGCCAGAGCCGTCCCGCCAGGATCCGCCAGAGCCGTCCCGCCAGGATCCGCGAGAGCAGCCAGCCAGGATCCGCCATCTAGTCAGGTGCTGCCCCTTAGCCCGGTGCTGCCCCTTAGTCCGGTGCTGCCCCTTAGCCCGGTGCGGCCCCTTAGCCCGGTGCGGCCCCTTAGCCCGGTGCTGCCCCTTGTCCCGGTGCTGCCCCTTGTCCCGGTGCTGCCCCTTATCCCGGTGCTGCCCCTTAGGCCGATGCTGCCCCTTAGTCCGGTGTTGCCCCTTAGTCCAGGGTGGGGTTAGTTGGAGGGTGGTCATTGGGAGGAGGCTACCGAAGCAGGTTGTGACTGTGGTGGGGTGGGGATCACGACCGGGCCAGAGCCGCCACCATGGACAGACGCCCACCCAGACCCTCCCCTAGTCCGGATGTTGGTGCGCCCGGAGTTCGCACCTTTAGGGGGGGGTACTGTGACACTCTGGCTCTAGGACTTGTTTATGTGAGCCAGGGTGTATCTCATTTGGTGGTGTTGGGGATGGGTGAGTTTCATTTTGTTTGTATGTAGTGGTGATTGGTTAATGACTCCCAATCGGAGGTAACGAGTGTCAGCTGTCGGCTCGTTATCTCTGATTGGGAGCCATATATATTCTGTGTGTTTTCTCCTTTGTTTTGTGGGTTATTGTTTCTGTGTTTCTGTTAGTGTGTTTCAGATTTTGAACTTCACGTATCGTCAGTTTGTTGTTTTCTTCGTGGTTGCTTTAATTTAATAAAGTCATCATGTTCACTCGCAACGCTGCGCATTGGTCCGCTTCTTCAGACGATCGTGACATCAATAATCAACTGACTGGCTTTCTTGATGTCTGTAGTAATCTCTCTGGTATGCAATCTGGTTTCTGCTCAAGTTATGGATGTGTCACTGCAACCTTAAAGGTCCTAAATGATGTCATCATTGCCCTTGATTCTAAGCAATGTTTTGCTGCTATTTTTATTGACTTGGCCAAAGCTTTTGATACGGTAGACCTTTCCATTCTTGTGGGCCGGTTAAGGAGTATTGGTGTCTCTGAGGGGTCTTTGGCCTGGTTTGCTAACTACCTCTCTCAAAGAGTGCGGTGTATAAAGTCAGAACATCTGCTGTCTCAGCCACTGCCTGTCACCAAGGGAGTACCCCAAGGTTTGATCCTAGGCCCCACGCTCTTCTTTACATCAACAACATAGCTCAGGCAGTAGGAAGCTCTCTCATCCATTTATATGCAGATGATACATCTTATACTCAGCTGGCCCCTCCCCAGATTTTGTGTTAAACGATCTACAACAAAGCATTCTTAGTTTCCAACAAGCTTTCTTGCCCTTAACCTTGTTCTAAACACCTCCAAAACAAAGG
>JAGTTL010001279.1:0-14901 GCA_036851935.1 Coregonus suidteri | reverse complement strand
TGGTACTTTTCAGCGTGCATTTGCATAACAATGGCTAACTGAACTAGGGCTACACAATTCATTGATTGCACATTGAAATCGCAATATTAACATGTACAATATCCATATTGCAAGAGTTCCATATTGCATGCAATGTTTTGAAATGCCACTCAGTCGCGTGTAACGTCCTTGCTGTTCGGTTCACTATAAGGGTCTTTTCACATATAGTTGTCTTTAAAGTGATCTCTTGAGTAAAAAAAAAAAAACCTGCAAAAACTCAGTTATCTTTGTATTCACACTGGCCTTGCCTTTGAATGACGACTCAACTTGTTTTTACAGTTCACTTCACCTATTTTGGGGTTTGAGTCCTCTTTGCATTCACATTAATTGTTTTACCCCTTTTTCTCCCCAATTTCGTGATATACAATTGGTAGTTAGTAGGGGTGTAACGATTCGTTTTAACAACGATTCAATTTGTATCACGATTCGTGGTTGTCGATACGATTCAAGGACGATATTGGTTCATTTAGAACGATACGATCCGAAACAATTCAGTGACTTGAAATCGATTCAGTAACCTTTTAGCCAAAAATTCAACCAGTGTGACTGAAATAAATACCTGGATACTGGACAGTGCAGGTGAAGTTTCCTAGATTCCTGTTTCTTGTAAGGACCGCAATGGTGGCTTGATAATTTCTCGCTCGTCGCCTTTCCTCTGTCGTCCGCCATGCTATGTTTTGTTGTCTTTGCGCCTTTGCGCTGCTGCTGGCGCGGGGCGATGACGTCACGGATAGGCAGACTGAATCGAGTAATGTTTAAAGCCTTTATCATTAAAAGTGCTAAGAAAAAACATCCATATAAAGTCTGACGTGCTTAAATCCAATGGGTTATTTCCTAGTATCGATACAATCGATTTATTACATTTTAAAACGATGTTAGATTGATATATGTTGTCCAAAAGGCCAACTCGCCGAGCACAGATCGATGTAGTTGGATCATAGGAATATAAATCGATACATCGATGTAGTAGATGGATCGTTACACCCCTAGTAGTTAGTCTTGTCCCATCGCTGCAACTCCCATACGGACTCGGGAGAGGAGAAGGTCGAGAGCCATGCGTCCTCTGAAACACGACCCCGCCGAGCCGCACTGCTTCTTGACACACTGCTCGCTTAACCCGGAAGCCAGCCGCACCAATGTGTTGGAGGAAACACTGTACAGCTGGCGACCGAAGTCAGCGTGCATGCGCCCGGCCTGCCACGAGTCGCTAGAGCGCGATGGGACAAGGACATCCCGGCCGACCCTCCCCTAACCCGCACGACGCTTGGCCAATTGTGTGCCACCTCATGGGTCTCCCGGTCGCTACACAGCCTGGGATCGAACCCCGGTCTGTAGTGACGCCTCTAGCACTGCGATGCAGTGCCTTAGACCGCTGTGCCACTCGGGAGGCTGCATTCATATTCTATGTTTAGAAAGGAACCAAGATCTTTTTCCAACATTCACTCAATGCACTCTGGGTTTTTACAAAGTACAGGACATGCCTTTCCATCAGAATGTGTTATTGGACAGCTAGATGTACCTACTTACATTTTGGTAGCTAATAGATTGCATTTAGTTAAAAGATGAGACATAATCAGAAGATACTACATGTAAATACATGTAAATGTTCATGTAAATATTATTGGTAACAGAATAAACAGCAGAAGCATAACTGCAGATTAATAATGCTGTAATTAAAAATTGTCCACCCAATGTACGCTACCCCTTTAAGAGCTAAAATAGATTTTGTACCACCCTATGTTGTGATTTCCACCAAATATGTTGTCTTTTCACACTATTGAAATCCCACAATCTAATAAACAGCTTATAAAGCTCTCTTAACTGAACTAAAATCTCCACACATATTTTGGAATTTCTGTTCATCCTTGACAATCGCTAATCAATATCCAAAAAACGCATACGTTTTTTCCACGAACCTGTGGTGTAATCATTAGCCAAACAGTCAACTAAAATGAAAGTTTGTTGGACAAATTCAGGTAGGTTCCTCCCGGTTTCGTTCCGTCTGCTTAAGTTTAAGAAATGTTTTGCAACAGAATTGGCGTAACGAATACGCCCCTGCACATCATCTTCTCTCTCTTGTGGCACCAATGTGAGGGGTTATGGCAGGGGAAACAGTGTTGCAGTAGTCTAGTGTTTGGTGCGACCCGAACTCAGACCACCTCTTGAGATGGTCTCTGTTCGGTTCGCTTTGGAGGCTCTTTTGAGGGGTCAGAGTTCCTTTGGATTGTTCACACAGCACAAAACAACTAAATTAACAGCACTGAGTTAAAAGAACATGTCTGAAAGGGACCAAGTGTGAAAACACCTTAAGATGGCATGCTGTTCTGTTGCAGTCAAACAGTAAAATGCAGTCAACAGATTGTTACAAACTATAATGATGCTGCTTTCCACTTTGCAACAGTTCACCCTAGGGTTTTGATCTGTATCGCAAGTCAAATCGTAATCGCAATATTTGCACACAAAAAAAAGCGCAATTACAAAAAAAAATCTCATATCGTGCAGCCCTACTGTGAACGTGGGTTGACACCTTGCACGGTTAACACCTTATCACAAAGCAACTGTCTTGATGCAGAGGTTGATTCTGCTCTTCACAAGTCTTTAGTGTCACACTGATGGAAACACAATAACACTAGCGCTTACATTACCATAAACACTGACGACACTGGTGTCTCAGGGGGAAATGCCCCTGTGTGTATGATGGGAATGGTTTGATAAGGTGCATCTTCTCTAAATGGAAATGGGATCACAGCCATGCTCGATGATACTAGACATGAGTCTCTCTCTTGATGGAACGTGTGCAGTATCAGAGTGTGGAGTTGCATAATGTAATCACTGGGTTGGTCCAAAACATAAGATATGTTGTGCTGGTTCTGAGAGGCTTGGGGAGAGCTAAAGAGGGAGATGGGGAGAAAGAGGCAGGCAGCATTGGGAAATGAGAAGAGGATTTTGATTGACATATGTTGTCAGCTAGCAGAGTACTCTCCAGAGGGCAGATAGAGACGGCAGCTAAAGTTTTGGGTCACAGGCAGGCAGCAAGCACCCAATCCTCTGGCTGGCATAGACTCAATCAGGGCTATCCTGCCCTAAGACGGGTGTGCGTGTATACAGTGGGGAGAACAAGTATTTGATACACTGCCGATTTTGCAGGTTTTCCTACTTACAAAGCATGTAGAGGTCTGTAATTTTTATCGTAGGTACACTTCAACTGTGAGAGACGGAATCTAAAACAAAAATCCAGAAAATCACATTGTATGATTTTTAAGTATACATTTGCATTTTATTGCATGAATTAAGTATTTGATCACCTACCAACCAGTAAGAATTCTGGCTCTCACAGACCTGTTAGTTTTTCTTTAAGAAGCCCTACTGTTCTCCACTCATTACCTGTATTAACTGCACCTGTTTGAACTCGTTACCTGTATAAAAGACACCTGTCCACACCAGTGGCGGCTCCTGAAAAAATTCTCAGGAGGGGCAATTTTTCTGATGATTTAGGTGACCTACACACATTTTAAAAAAGATATGTCCAGCAACAACATGAAGACAGGGGCAGCATATAAGTCAATACCAGAAGCATTTATTGACTGATCTCAAAAGTGTTGGCTTACAAAATCAAAATAAGTTATCACAGTAAAAATAATCAAGGGTGTTCTTTCACATTCCTCAACACTGCATAAACAATATGCATTTCCATAAACAAATGAAATAAGAATGAAAACAGAATTTGAAAGTAATTTCTAGAAAAGGTAAACACAGCTATCTGTATGGCTTTGTAAAAATGAACAACCATATTCTGGCCAATTGTATAGATTTGTAAATATGAACAACCATATTCTGGCCAATTGTATAGATTTGTAAAAATGAACATGAACAGATTTTTATTTTTATTACTTTTTTTAAAATGAAAAAAAACTATTTTAAACAACATCAACTGTGAACCTATTTGGGCGTGTGTGTGTTAAAGAGACAGACAGGGAGGGACAAAGAGAGAGAGAGGCTACATTACTTGTACTGAAACTGTTCTCTTCTCTGTTTCAATACAGCAAAGCGTTCAATGACTTTCTCATTGAAATCAGGCATGCTGAGGACTAGTTCCCTCTCCATGGAAAGCATGGCCAGTGCATTCAGACGTTCCTGGCCCATTGAATTTCGCAGGAATGTCTTAACTCGTGTCAAAGTTGAGAAACATCTCTCAGCTTCAGCTGTTGTCATGGGAGTAGTTATGAGGATGTTCAACAGAGTCACAGTCTCAGAGAACGTCTCCTGGAGGTTGTAGCTCATGAGAACCTGGTACAGTGCCAGTGCACCACAGCCTCCCTTGAATTCAGGATTCTCATAGATCAGAGATAGTTCTGTCTTGAGCTTTGCCTTGCTCAGCATGGGGTATGCATTCACAGTGGCATTCAGAGCCTCATCAGGAAATGAATGGCAGTACCTTTCAAACATGTCTGCTTGCAGTAAGGTAGCACTCACAAGGTGGCCAGAGAAAGAGAACCTTTCTTTGGTGTGATCCAGGATGGTGTTGCAGACCTCTTCAGACAGCCTCTGCTTCTCCTCTTCTCTCAAAGCTGTTCTGGGTCTTTTGGCTCCTGTTGCTTCTTGCAGCTGCTGTTGAGAGGAGTCCCTGAAGGCAAACAGACCAATGTGTTTGTTGGCTTTGTACAGTATTGTTGTCTATGTGATGCACAGGTATATGCAATGTATCCATGTATAGTACAAATACTTAAGTTCCACTTAAAATGGGCAGGGATGCATAAAGTCTTTAGTGTTTAAGTTAGCCTTTGTGTCTCACATAGCCTGGATGTTCAGCACAGTATACAGTGGTGCTCATAAGCTTATGATCCCATGCTAAAGTTGACTAAAAAGGGAATAAAAAAGAAAAGAAAATTGGTGTCCTTAAAGGTTGGATTTTCCAACTTTTTTAATTAAGTCATTAAGATCAATTTCCAAAAGATGATTTTTTTTATTTTTTTATTCCTCTTTTTAGTCAACTTTAGCATGGGATCATAAGCTTATGAGCACCACTGCACAGTACACATAGTATATAAAATAAGATAGATTACACCACTGGCCATATATAATGAGAATAATGTGATTTCAAACACAAATGCAGTCTCCTTTCATGCATACATTTTCAAATAAAGCTCTGCTTTGAGAAAGATCGAATGATATTGTTTAATCTTACCTTATGGCCTGCACACTGCTTGTGAAGCTGTCGAGGGCACGTTTGATAAAGACAGCATCGATGTCCTTCTTCTGTAGCTTCTGGTACAGAATGTCGACGTGGGGCATGATTTTGTGAAAAAGCCGCAGGAAAAAAATAAAATCTTCATCATGTAGCATCCTCACGTACCAGATGCCTCTCTCACAGTAAGCTGGTCAAATGAACCCAATGAACCCGTCCGGATGGCTTCAAAACATTCTATGAGGTCGTCTCGATTCTCGTAGACAGTGTTCACGACTCTGCTGTTGAAGTTCCACCGTGTGGATGAAGGTCTGGGCAGTCTTCGTGCAACAGTCTGGTCAAGAATGCTGGTGCGTTTGGGTGACCGGGAAAAAAACGTTGTAATCCCGCTCAGATCGGAAAAGAAAATGTTCACTTTTTTGATGCGAGAAGTAGCTTGATGCATGATCAAATTCAGCTGATGCGCATAGCAATGCACGTAATGGGCATTCTTGAAATGCTCACGCACCTTCTGCTGCACACCTGCCTTCTCTCCCCTCATCACACTGGCTCCATCGTAAGCTTGCGCAATGAGTTTGACTTTCTCGTCATCGGCAAAAAGACCGTTCAGTCTCTCCAAAAGTACACTGGCGATTGAGGCTGAGGTTGATTCCGAGATGGGAAGGAACTCAAAAAAGCGCTCCTGCACTTTGTGCTTGCTATCTATGTACCTCAGCACAAGCACCAACTGTGTCTGCGACTCTGCGTAGAAACATCCGTGGTCTCGTCAGCTTGGATAGCTACGAAGTTCGCAGACTTCACCTCCTCCACAATATGTTCCCTCGTGACCGCTAGCATACACTCCAGTAGCTCGTTTTGAATGGTCTTTGATGTGCCCTTGAAAACTTTAGCATTTTTAAGATGGTCATCAAACACCTCATCTAATTGTGCCACAAAGTTGACAAGTCCAAGAAAAATACCAGGGTTGGTGGAGCCCTCAGTTTCATCTTTGCCTCGCAAAGCTAACTCAAACACTCCGCAAAACTTAACACACTGGATTAGCCGGCTGAGGATATGGCGGTTCTTGCTAACCTCATCGTTGTGGCGGCGGACAGCTAGCCTGTATCCCTCATCCAGTTGAGTGGCAATATTCACTCTTCCCAAAGATGACAATCTCAAACAGCTATCCATGTGGGTCTTTGACAGCTCATGTTTCTTTATCTTTTCTGAAAGATGGTGCATGTCGGTTACACCAGTCGCTGTCCAAGCGGTGCTGTCTGCTGTGCCGCCTTCAGGGTGGAAGAGTAAGCAGGGGTAGCAAAAAACTGCATTAGCTACATCGCAGCCTGCTAGCCAGGTTTTCCGTTCATACCAATTTTTGGAAAATCCTCGGGTGTAGGACTTCCCCCCTTTAGTAGACACCTGTTGAATTATTAAATTTGGTCTGGGAGGTCCTAATTGTTTCGTTGCCAATTTATCTTCATTTGTTCGCCGACAAAAAGGAACTTCTTTCAAAGACACAATCGAGTTGGACTGAAGCCTAGCCATTTTGATAGTAGTAGTGAATTGATTGAGGCTGCTACCTGGTCTTTTCTTAGTTACGTTCATTCGTGGTTACGTTATGTATGACGAAAGCGCGTAAGTGCATGCCCACAGACACCCATAGAGAATGTATTGAAAGCTTTGAAATGTGAAAAAAATAGATTTTACATGACAGGCTATGAGAGACTTCTGGGCGATTTTCAACCTGACTGAAATCGCCCAAAAAACGGGCGGGGCCATTTGAAGCACGACTTTAGCCTGATTTGACATTTAGTGGCTGGCAGATCAGACGTGAACACTGATAACTGCTGTTGCCGTGATATAATTTTTTATAAATTTATTTAAAAAAATTATATATATTTTTTTTATTTATTTTTTTATAATTGATTAGAAAAAAATCCCTTCCTTTTCCCGTTTGGCAGTGCGTCGCCCATATCGCCCTATTGAACAAGCCGTCCCTGGTCCACACACTCAATCAAACAGACTCCAACCTCTCCACAATGGCCAAGACCAGAGAGCTGTGTAAGGACATCAGGGATAAAATTGTAGACCTGCACAAGGCTGGGATGGGCTACAGGGACAATAGGCAAGCAGCTTGGTGAGAAGGCAACAACTGTTGGAGCAATTATTAGAAAATGGAAGAAGTTCAAGATGACGGTCAATCACCCTCGGTCTGGGGCTCCATGCAAGATCTCACCTCGTGGGGCATCAATGATCATGAGGAAGGTGAGGGATCAGCCCAGAACTAAACGGCAGGACCTGGTCAAGGACCTGAAGAGAGCTGGGACCACAGTCTCAAAGAAAACCATTAGTAACACACTACGCCGTCATGGATTAAAATCCTGCAGTGCACGCAAGGTCCCCCTGCTCAAGCCAGCGCATGTCCAGGCCCGTCTGAAGTTTGCCAATGACCATCTGGGTGATCCAGAGGAGGAATGGGAGAAGGTCATGTGGTCTGATGAGACAAAATAGAGCGTTTTGGTCTAAACTCCACTCACCGTGTTTGGAGGAAGAAGAAGGATGAGTACAACCCCAAGAACACCATCCCAACCGTGAAGCATGGAGGTGGAAACATCATTCTTTGGGGATGCTTTTCTGCAAAGGGGACAGGACGACTGCACCGTATCGAGGGGAGGATGGATGGGGCCATGTATCGCGAGATCTTGGCCAACAACCTCCTTCCCTCAGTAAGAGCATTGAAGATGGGTCGTGGCTGGGTCTTCCAGCATGACAACGACCCGAAACACACAGCCAGGGCAACTAAGGAGTGGCTCCGTAAGAAGCATCTCAAGGTCCCGGAGTGGCCTAGCCAGTCTCCAGACCTGAACCCAATAGAACATCTTTGGAGGGAGCTGAAAGTCCGTATTGCCCAGCGACAGCCCCGAAACCTGAAGGATCTGGAGAAGGTCTGTATGGAGGAGTGGGCCAAAATCCCTGCTGCAGTGTGTGCAAACCTGTTCAAGACCTACAGGAAACGTATGATCTCTGTAATTGCAAACAAAGGTTTCTGAACCAAATATTACGTTCTGCTTTTCTGATGTATCAAATACTTATGTCATGCAATAAAATGCAAATTAATTACTTAAAAATCATACAATGTGATTTTCTGGATTTTTGTTTTAGATTCCGTCTCTCACAGTTGAAGTGTACCTATGATAAAAATTACAGACCTCTACATGCTTTGTAAGTAGGAAAACCTGCAAAATCGGCAGTGTATCAAATACTTGTTCTCCCCACTGTATGACAAAATGGAGTCAGCAAGTGGATTGCATGAGGAAGTGTACTGCTATTAGGGCCGGGACGATATTAATATCGTGGCAAGGAAACAAAACACGAAGCGGATTTTACTTCTTTAGGAAAACAGCCCTAATGTTGGAAACAAACATCATTATGTTGTCATCCAGAGTCACATATTTATTAGTTTTCCAAGCTAAACGCACACAATATTTTACATAGATTAGCTTTTTAAAGGACCATATACTTTTCTGCTTCGTGTTTTCATTTTTGCCATGGGAAAAATATTGTGATTCTGGAATGGTCTCGGCCCTAACTGTTATTATGTGCAATATGGATTTTTCCATTATACAACATAATCTTTACGCTCTTAGGGAGAACTGAGGAATTATTCTGCCTGGAAAACATTAATTTATTTTATACATTTATTTGCATAGACAATATTTTTTCTCTCTAAACAAGTTCAAGTGTGAATTCCCTCCCTGAGTACCATGCTGTTGTGATTTACGTGCATGCAGTTTGAATGGAGTATTATGCAAATGTTTATCAGGTAGCCAAGTGCATTTCCATAGCTATTAGCCTAACTGTAAATGTCAAGTCAAAACAGCAATGCTCTCTGCTGCTCTCTCCTGTTTCCAACTACCAAGGACAAACTGAAGTGCCACAACCAGGAAAACATCAGTGTTCTCGTTTACCGGAGGATCAGACAGGGGGCAGAATGAGTGTTCAGCAAGTTAGTCTGTGGAGCTGCATGTAGGCCTATCTCCGCAACACCGCCCTTTTCCCAGCATGCCTCTTGGTGACGGACAGAATGGCTTAGGCCCCCGAGAACCAACCTGTCACACAGGAAGACGGATGGTGTAAGGAGTTTTCCTGGTGTCGTTACCTGCCAAGAGGACATGCTCCTGGGGAGAGGGGACATGGGAGAGGCTGAGGAGGAGCTTGTATAAGCACAAGATCTTTAACACAGACTGGCACAGACGGCCTAGACATGCTCGCATACTGTATGCCCATATGCACAGTTTATGGCAGTATGGAGTAGGCAGAGCAATGTATGTGATGCTAGTAGTATCTTAAAGCCATGTTGTGGACCTCTTCTTTCCCTGTATAGGCTTAGTCTGTTCATAGCATCATAGGGAGAAAAATATATGCTCACTGAAATTCTCTTAACAACTGTAAATAGGCTTTGGAAAGTAAGAGCTGATTTCTATAAGCAGCTTATGTTATTTCCACCTTCTCATTATGCTGCTTAACCTGTTCATTGTATGTGGAGATAATGTGGAATTATTTCAAACATATTCAGTATGGTGTATGGATGGGGCTAATAGTGTGGTAGAAATCATTATGATTACCAAGAGCTGGCAAGTGTCTTCACTGACATTTTCAACCTCTCCCTGACCCAGTCTGTAATACCTACATGTTTCAAGCGGACCACCATAGTCCCTGTGCCCAAGAACGTCAAGGTAACCTGTCTAAATGACTATCACCTCGTAGTCCCCTCCTGTACAACCTGTTCAACTACAACTGCGTGGCTGCTCACGACTCCAACACCATCATTAAGTTTGCTGACGACACGATGGTGGTAGGCCTGATCACCGACTACGATGAGACATCCAATAGGGAGGACACCTGGCAGTGTGGAGCCAGGACAACAACCTCTACCTCAACGTCGGCAAGACAAAGGAGCTGATCGTAGACTACAGGAAACAGAGGGCCGAGCACGCCCCCATTCACATCGACAGGGATTTAGTGGAGCGGGTCGAGAGCTTCAAGTTCCTCGGTGTCCACATCACTAAGGATCTATCATGGTCCACACACACCAACACAGTCGTGAAGAGGGCATGACAACGCCTATTCCTCCTCAGGAGACTGAAAAGATTTGGCATGGGCCCTCAGATCCTCAAAACGTTATATAGCTGCACAATTGAGAGCATCTTAACTGGCTGCATCACAGCTTGGTATGGCAACTGCTTGGCATCTGACCGCAAAGCACTACAGAGGGTAGTGCGTACGGCCCAGTACATCACTGGGACCGAGCTCCCTGCTATCCATGACCTCTGTAGAAGCAGTGTCTGAGGAAGGCCCAAAACATTGTCAAAGATAGACTGTTCTCTCTGCTACCGCACGGCAAGCGGTACCGATGCACCAAGTCTGGAACCATCAGGACCCTGAACTGCTTCTACCCCCAAGCCATAAGACTGCTAAATAGTTAGTCCAGGTAGCTATTGGTTAACTATTTAACTATCTGCATTGACCCTTTTTGCTACTTATTTTTGACTCATCACATACGCTGCTGCTACTGTTTATTATCTATCCTGTTTCCTAGTCACTTTATTCCTAGTTATATGTACATATCTACCTCAATTATCTCGTACCCCTGCACATCGACTCGGTACTGTTACCCCGTGGATATAGCCAAGTTATCGTTATTTATTATTAGTGTTATTACTTTTCTATTATTTCTCTATTTTCTTTCTCTCTGCGTTGTTGGGAAGGACACCTAAGGAAGCATTTCATTGTTGGGCTACACCTGTTTTACTAAGCATGTGACAAATCAAATTTGATTTGAAGCTTATGACATATCACTGTAGTCCTAGGGTTGCAGGGTTTAAAGTGAAATGCAGAGGTCTAGGCTGAGGATGAACCCCTGTAGAGCTCCACAGAGACGGCATCATTAGATACAGCCTCCGAGTGGGCTTTACCTGGCTTGGAGAGCAGAGACGCAACAGGATGGAGAGTGCAACAGCATTGCACAGCTCAGAGGTCATATACTCTGTTTTCGGTGGCTTACCATTAGCCTTGTAGTAGTCTTAAAGAACTGAAGGCTTACCAGTTTGTATACTGCATGAACCTCTCGACTTCATTACAGCAGCAGAGCGATAGGCCTAGAGGTGTTCTTGATACAAGTCATTATGTAGATTCTAAATGGTTAAAAGTGACTTGGAGAAGTAGCTTTTCATGTTATCCCTGAATGTTTGTCAATTCAATCATCTCTTGAATTGAGAGTTTGTCTAAGGTTGTGCCACTGAAAAGATGAAACGATACCCGCTTGAAGCAGAATCTATTCATTAAGATTCTGTATTTTTGGAATGGAGACTTATTAGTTGCCGTACTTCTGATATCACAAACACTCACATCTTTCATAGCGTGGGACGGAGAGAGAAAGAGAGGGGATGGGCACAGTATATACAGGTCGGCCACCAGGCAGATGGAGTCAGAACTGTGCACTAGGCCAATCTATCGGCAATCAAAAGCTGTATCGCAATGGAATGCTGTATTTCGCATTTTCCTGGCTTACAGTGTCTCGCAACTGCAGTAAAGCAGGGCCTATCATCAATGAATAGGCTAGGATATTCTACACGCAACAGACCGAAGACTGAATATACCCTCGCATCCTTAGCGAAGAGAAAGATCACAGCTGCACTGTGATTTTGATGTTGTGAAAAATAAAAATAAAAATATATTATTGCCGTTAAGGGTCCCTATTAAGCAATAAGGCCCGAGGGGGTGTGGTATATGGCCAATATACCACGGCTAAGGACTGTTCTTACGCACGACTCAACGTGGAGTGCCTGGATACAGCCCTTAGCCGTGGTATGTTGGCCATATACCACAAACTCCCGAGGTGCCTTATTGCTATTATAAACTGGTTACCAACTTAATTAGAGCAGTAAAAATATTTGTTTTGTCATATCCCTTGGTATATGGTCTGATATACCACGGCTGTCAGCTATTCAGTATTCAGGGCTCGAACCACCCAGTTTATCATTTCGTTTAAATCACAACCCTAATAGACAATGTTGGGGTTGCAAAGGTCCTTTTACTTTCTACTTATAGTGTTTTGAATCACTTATCAATAGGAGACACTGAATCTGTTCACTCTTTGATTGTTCCTGTGTGTGTTTTCTGTCTCCCCAGAGTTTTGATTAGTCTTCTACATGTAGCTGCCACATTACTTGCATTAGACTGAAGCACACACTGGGGAGCTGGGAGCTGGGCCTGCTCAGTCTGACTCCCCCTATCCTCTCCATGGTGTGGCATGCAGACAGACAGTTAGCGAGTGCATCTCATTTTGAGAGTGAAATCTGGACCCACTCCAATTTGCCTACCGCTCCAACAGATCCACGGAAGATGCCATTTCCATCGCTATTCACACGGCTTTAACACATCTGGACAAGAGGAACACCCATGTGAGAATGCTGTTCATTGACTACAGTTCAGCATTCAACACTATTGTTCCCTCCAAGCTCGACACCAAGCTCAGAGCCCTGAGTCTGGACGCCACCCTCTGCAACTGGATCCTGGACTTCCAGACGAGCAGACAACAGGCTGTGAGGATTGGCAGCAAAACAAAGGAGTTGATTGTTGACTTCAGGAAGTAGAGGTGGGAACATGCCCCGATCCACATCAATGGGAATGCAGTAGAGAGAATCAGCTGTTTTAAATTCCTCTGCGTCCACGTTACCGAGGACTTGATATGGACCAACAACACCACCACTCTTGTCAAGAGGGCGCAACAGCGTATCTACTTCCTAAAGTGGCTGAAGAAATGTGGCATGCCATCCCGGGTTCTCTCCAAATACTACTGCTGCACCATCGAGAGCGTCCTGAACGGTTGCATCACGGCCTGGTACGGGAATTGCTCCGTCCACGAACTCAAGGCCCTCCAGCGTGTGGTGAAGATGGCCCAATCCATCACTAGGATCGTGCTCCCACCCATCCAGGACATCTACTCGAAACGGTGCCTGAGGAAGGCCCGTAGCATCATCAAGGACCCCACACACCCCAGCCATGAACTGTTCTCTCCTTTAACATCGGGCAGACAGTATCGGAGGTATGATAATAATAGGCTCAGAGACAGTTTCTATCTACAAGCCATCAGATTGCTGGACACTTGAACTGGACTGACCACCTGCTTTAATTCTCTGCACTTTAGCGCGCACACACACACACACACACACTACACACACATCACAACTGCTGCTACCAGACTCTTATTATGATTGGTAAATAGTGCACAATTTAAATACTTGCCCCACAAGCCCCCCTTCCCTAAAATATGTGTACGTTTGGACAATAAATTATGCTTTCCTGTATTATATACAGCTCTGGAAAAAATTAAGAGACCACTGCAAAAATATACGTTTCTCTGGTTTAACTATTTATAGGTATGTGTTTGGGTGAAATTAAATGTTTTGTTTTATTCTATAATCTACTGACAACATTTCTCCCAAATTCCAAATAAAAATATTGTCATTTAGAGCATTTATTTGCAGAAAATGACAACTGGTCAAAATAACAAAAAAAGATGCAGTGTTATCATACCTCGAATAATGCAAGTGAAAATAAGTTCATGTTCATTTTTAAACAACACAATACTAAAGTTTTAACTAAGGAAGAATTCAGAAATCAATATTTGGTGGAATAACCCTGATTTTCAATCACAGCTTTCATACGTCTTGGCATGCTCTCCACCAGTCTTTCACATTGATGTTGGGTGACTTTAAGCCACTCCTGGAGCAAAAATTCAAGCAGCTCGGCTTTGTTTGATGCCTTGTGACCATCCATCTTCCTCTTGATCACATTCCAGAAGTTTTCAATGGGGTTCAGGTCTGGAGATTGGGCTGGCCATGACAGGGTCTTGATCTGGTGGTCCTCCATCCACACCTTGATTGACCTGGCTGTGTGGCATGGCACATTGTCCTGCTGGAAAAAACAATCCTCAGTTGGGGAACAATGTCAAAGCAAAAGGAAGCAAGTTTTCTTCCAGGACAACCTTGTACGTGGATTGATTCATGTGTCCTTCACAAAGACAAATCTGCCTGATTCCAGCATTGCTGAACCACCCCCATATCATCACTGATCCTCCACCAAATTTCACAGTGGATGCGAGACACTGTGGCTTGTAGGCCTCTCCAGGTCTCCGTCTAACCATTAGACGACCAGGTGTTGGGCAAAGCTGAAAATTGGACTCATCAGAGAAGATGACCTTACTCCAGTCTTCTACGGCCCAATCCTAATGGTCTTTTGCAAACCTCAGCCTGGCTCTTCTTTGCTTCTCATTGATGAAGGGCTTTTTTCTAGCTTTGCACGACATCAGCCCTGCCCCTAGGAGCCTGTTTCGAACCGTCCTCGCCGTGCACTTCACCCCAGCTGTCGTTTGCCATTCTTTTTGTAGGTCACTTGATGTCATCCTACGGTTGTTGAGTGACATTCGAATGAGTTGGCGGTCATCCCGGTCAGTAGAGAGCGTTTTCGCCCTCTGCCGGTCTGTAGCTTTGTTGTCCCCAATGTCTGCTGCTTGACCTTGTTCTTATGAACCGCCGTCTTTGAAATTTTAAGGATGGAAGCAACCTGACGCTCACTGTATCCCTCTGCCAGTAAAGCCACAATTGAACCATTCTTTTCCTCACTCAAAAACC
>JAGTTL010001278.1:0-14914 GCA_036851935.1 Coregonus suidteri | reverse complement strand
CCGTCCACATTTCCTCTGTGACAATCACCACCTTGCGTGTGGTGGAGGAGGTGCTGTGCCGGATTGGAGGAGCTGAGGCGGAGCTGGAGGAGCTGATGGCCGGATTTGAGGAGCTGAGGCCAAGCTGTGAGGAAGGGAAACCCATGGTTAGCATAGTTAGCATCTATGATCTATGATCATAATAGTATCTTTAAAGGTCACATAGCTGTAGATTCATGTCAAAAGTAACCATGGCTCATACTAAGGTCAAATTCAAATGAACATTGTTTTTAAAGTCAAAGTTGAAGGAAGAATCAATTCATTTTCACTTGTTTCAAGGTCCCATGTCACCCCTCTTCCCAACCAAAAAGATGTAACACTCTCCTCCCACATCCTGTCTGTTTTATTGGCCTCCCTCTGTCCAATCGCATCCTGCCTTACCCGCTAGCCTCTCCGTCCAGCAGCCTCCTGTACTCAGCGATCTCCATCTCCAGGCGTGTCTTGATGTCCAGCAGCATCTTGTACTCCTGGCCCTGGCGTTCCATGTCGCTGCGGAGAGACATTAGCTGCTCCTCCAGACTGGTCACTTGGCTCTGGAGGCGTCCCAGCTGCATGGAGTAACGACCCCCGTCTCCGCCAGCGTGTTCTCCAGGGAGCCTTTCTATTGGCCGGAGAGAAGAAATGATGTGTCAAAAACAGTGGGAGTAGTTTGGAATTTGGAATGTTTACTGTCATACTGAAAAGGTTAGCTCTAGTAATTGAATGTGTAGCAGGTAGAGGTTAGCTATAGTAATGTAGTGGTGCCTGGCTATAACAACTTGAGGATATTGAGAGATCAGGTGAAAGTGAGACATGATGAAGAGTCAAATGTTTATTATTGAAGAAAGTTGAAAAAGGGTATGTAAGCAATGTCCCCTAAAATGTGGTCCTTGGTCAGATGTTAGTAATTACGGCTCACCATGCTGAGCTGTGACTGCAGTTCGATCTCCAGGCCCTGCAGTGTGCGACGGATCTCTGAGATCTCTGACTTGGAGGTCTGGAGAACCTCTGTGCTGGACGCCACCTCCTTGTTCAACGTCTCTGTCTGTAAAACACAATATTAGTCAGTCATCACAGGAACAAAACAACATTTCAACTCATGATAGAATGTGACAACGTTACCAACTAGAATTAAGGAACATCTACACCATGAACATAGTTTAGAGGTTCTAGAGGTTCTACCTTGGTCTGGAACCAGGACTCCAGGTCGCGCTGGTTCTTGGCACTAACGGCCTCGTACTGCTCACGGATCTCAGCCATGACTCTGCTCAGGTCCTCCTGTGGTGCTGCGTCCACCTCCACGTTGATCTGTCCAGTCATCTGTGTCCTCATGGCCAGCAGCTCCTGTGGAGAAACACATAGTTGTGAGTTTAAAGATTAAATAGTGACTATCCTCTGCCTGATGGTAACAACTGACTGCCCTCGGCTCATTATAAATGTGAACACCATTGCTTGATACAGATGTGCTTGAAAGCCAGCAATGTTGTTCTAACGAAGACCCATAGCAGGTTGACATGGTCAATAGATGTGATACATTAAGGGACTGTATGGATATGTTCCATCAGCCCACACACACCTCCTCATGGTTCTTTTTGAGATAGATGAGTTCCTCCTTCAGCCCCTCGATCTGCATCTCCAGGTCAGATCTGGCCAGGGTCAGCTCGTCCAGCAGTCCTCTTCAGCCCGGCGATGTCCGCCTCCACCGACTGACGCATGGCCAGCTCATTCTCATACCTGAGAGATGAGAGAGCTTAGGTCAACGAACTGCCTGAATGTGTTCCTCTGTGAGAATAGCAGGGGTTTATAGATTCTAGTATTCCATTTAGTTTTGTGGAAAAAACAGAAAGTAGCACCAGGTTCTGATATGTCTGTTGGGAGGGTGTGGTATGTGGAGTGGAGGGTAATGTCATTTTTTCCTTTTTTATAGATTCAACACAAAATAAAAATAAAAACAGTTTAGGGTTTTACAGATTTGGACGTATTCCATTTGGTTTATGGAATGCACCAGCAGTGTACTGTATATGTGGATGGTGTTGGATATATTACTTGGTTCTGAAGTCTCTGCAGCGAGCTTTGCATTGTCGATCTGAGATAGATGCTTCCGTTCAAGCGTGTGGCAGCTTGGATCTAAGAGGTGGAGGATGGCAAAACATTTCAGGATGGAGCATGCATGGAATTTCACACAAAGCAGTACCACAAACTGTGAAACACTGTAACATGGTTTCTGAGTTTTCGTTACACTGTAAATTATAGGCTCTTAGAAGCATTAACAGGGAACCTGTAGTCTTATGATAATTTTGTAACGCATGGCAAACATAAAATGTGTACCTTTTTGCGTTCGCCTTGGGGCATGTTAAAAAAATTGTTAAGGAATAGCTTCATGATGTCGCTTTATTTTTCATGCTTCAGCTGCAAAATATTCATATTTTCTTTTGCTCATTTCATTCGGTGCCCATAGCTTGGTTGAGTCAATTATAACAAATGTAATGTAAACTTCCCTAGCATTTTCCAATAGCCATATCTAACACTCACTAAAAAAGCTGAACGAACAGATGTTCACCATGTAACCTAGTTAGCCATCTCGTAACAAAGCAGTAACATTGTGTCACTCTGCAGACATTTACTATTGTTTTTGACATGCTGTGATGTTGTCCATATGAGATGGCTCTTTGCCCAGTATAGGAGACATGTCAACGTATGCCCTTGTCCATGCAGGTCGGCGGCTATGTAGCGTAGACGCCAGAAGTAGTTCCTGCGGAGCGCCTGGGGGAACGTCTTTGCTCTCCCCATGAAACTGACCGGATCCTTCAGGCTCCAGCTCGCTGGTTGTGCCCGCCTCCAGACGAGGCGACAATTTCTCCAAGTAGGTGTGAACAGGCGGTCGTTCAGGTTTCTGCATTTGTGGTCCTTTCCTCTTGGGGCCACTACACATTACAAAAAAGGGGGGGGGGGTTTCGGCTCCACACCCGCCCCCCCCCCCCCCCCCCAACCAAACCCCAAAACCCCCCCTCCCATGCCGAAACCATAAAACCGCCAACACAGCCTCCGCCAACCCCATCACCCATTCCGAAACCCATATCCGACTGCCACACGCAGCCACCCCCTGAGCCGGACGCGGGGTTTAGGAGTTAGAGATGCGCACCCCAGATCCTACCTGAACCTACATACACACTGCCGGACCTCTGGGCAGTGACACGGCTCACCTCCACCGCTCCCAACCACTCATCGATGGAGAACGCGGAGGCGCCCATGACCATACCCATTCCACCACCATTACCATCCAGACCCTCATGGATCAGGGTGCCTAGACACCTCCGACTCCTACCACCACTGCTGCTGTAGACATGCTGTAGATCTGGAGAAGGACATGGCTGATGAGAGGGAGTCTGCCTGCCTGGGATGAGGAGAGAGAATGTTGTGGCACGGACCCAGCCACTGTTTCCCCTTTTATGCTGCACAGGGCAGAAGGAGGAGGGAGGGTGGAGGAGGACATGGGTGGGGAGAGGGCAGAAGGGAGGAATAGAGAGGGAGAGAATACAGGGAGGTATTACCTCATTATAGGGAAGGGCAGGGCTCCTCCACCCCACTTGACACCCTGCGGACAGACACTAGGATAAGAAGGAGATGGAAGAGGATAGATACGATAGGTATGGAAAATGTACTATCGTTGCAGCACTACAGTCCCACCCATTCTAGTTCTATATATGGTTTCTTCAGCCTGCAGGGTGCGTGCAGGCATTCACACAAACATATACTAGTGCACACATCCAAAAAAACAGTTGGAATTCGAGTTCCCATAAAAGCGTTCTGGTTTAAAGAGTGGACATGCCTTGTTCAATTAGCCCACGTATAGAGTCAGTCAATCAGGTCACACACACAGTATAACTTTGACATGCCTGTGACTGGTGAGCACTTTGCCATGTTTTCCTGAGCAGATAGATGACACACTGAATGGCTATTTACCTGTGGATGTTATCTTACCAAAACCAAGAAAAGAACAAGTTGCAAAGATGCATGCAGTAAATTGAAACTTCACGGTACAATATGATCTTTCGCTTGACACACAGACAACATTCTCCCCGAACAGACCTGTCTTTGTCTCACACAAACTGATCTCTCGCAAGAAAATCTCCTGTCCTTTTCCTTAAACGCAACAGTCCATTGTTGCTTCATAGTTTTTGTGATTTTATGCACAGGACTTAAGGTACCATTGTCATAAGTTTCACTCAACTTTATGCATTTTCCATGTCATGTAGCGAGTCTGCAGGACCGACAAAAGTAGTAGGAGTAGTTTTTCCTTCCTTTTACCACTTTATAGCACCCATGGGATGAGTCATTACACCGGCATTGTACCCCCCAGGATAAAACTCACCCCAGATGGGAATTGAAGTACTGTTCTTTCCCTCTTAACACCTTGGCAGGGTTACTTGGCATCTGCAACTTGCAAGAACAAGCTACTGCTTGTTTGAGGAACATGTCTTGCAGATTTTTGTTGTCACGCTCCAGAGTCTCAAATTTTGTACATGGAAAAGTTGATTTACATTTGTTCAAGCCAATGCAAGTTATGTTAATGATTTGCAGTATAATTAATATTGTGACATTGGTGAAGATGTTTGAAAGCACAATGGCTAGCTAGCTCTCAGTCAACATGGTCTTATTAGAACTATGTCAAACATCTAAAAGTGACATTTAACCATTGTAGTGTACAGTGCCTAGTAAAAGTCTACATACCCCTTGCACAGTCTTCACATTTTGCTGCCTTATAAAATCTATGTAATCTAAATATGGATAATCTAATCTTTTTAAAAGTGAAAGAAAAATTGCAATTGTCCCGCTGAAAAAATAAAACTATCCAAGGGTTAGGTTTTCAGAAGACTTTCTAACTTTTCACCTGGGTGTTGGTCCTTTCATATTTATTTTTGATCCTGACAACACAACACAGGTTGAAAACCCTCTGTATTTTCAAGCATTGTGATGGGAGAAATCATGTTAATGGGTATGCTTGTCACCGGCAAGGGACTGGGGAGTTTGTCAGGATCACATTTAATATGAAAGGTGCAATGCCCAGGTAAAAAAGTTGTATTTTCAGAGGGGACAATTACACATATTTGAATGCCAAAGATCCTCCAGAATGGCTTTCCAAGAGGTGTTGAGTTGTTCCTGAGTGCTCCAGTCTCAGTCCAAAAACAATGGATAACGGCTTGCCCTAAGAGTTGTCTAAAAGTTTTGTTATAATCTTATCCCAATATTATTTCACAGCTGTAATGGCTGCCAAAAGGTGCTTCCCCAACCAAATATTAACTCTGGGGTGTGAAGACAAAAAATGTTCTGTACATTTTCTTTCACTTGTGGAGTAGGTTATGTCAGATTGGTAGGAATAAAATCCACAATGTAATCCTGGTTTAAGAGGTAATCTTTAAGTTTGAGACATCCAAATGTGTGAAGGGTTGTGGCAACTGGTTGTAAAACTCAATGTGGCTCAGACTGTCTCTGTGCACATGTCCCGTGTAGCTCAGTGGTAGAGCATGGCACTTGCAACGCTCAGGGTTGTGGTTTTCGATTCCCACGGGGGGCCAGTATGAGGAAATGTATGCGCTCACTAACTGTAAGTCGCTCTGGATAGTAGAGTGTCTGCTGAAATGACTAAACTGTAAATATAGGCTGGTATTAGTTACATGGCAGTTGGCGATGAGATGTATCAATCCAAGTTGCTGATATGATATGTAAATGAATGAGTGAGAAAACTAACTGGGGGGGAGGTCATCTACCTGATACTCCTGCTCACACATTCACTCATATGATTGATTTCCTCTCTTCTGGACAAAACTTCAGCCTTTTCGCAACGTTACTCTACGTATTACAAGTGTGACCCTGAAACGCAACTCAGGGTTTTAGCCATAAGAAACTCATTGAACCTAATTCTGCTACTTTACCAATGAGAAGGGGGGCGGGTAAATGGCATAGCCATGTCCCACCCCTCGTATCCCTCTAGTCCCCACTTTCTACTCAGATGTAGTAAAATTATGCGAGGAGATGGTTTTTGCCTCTGGTCACAAAAGTTGAAACATTTGCAGTAATGTCAAAAACATTTGTATAATAATGTGTATATCTCAATTGTTCTATTGTTGTGCAAGCACTTAGAATAACAGAACGCTATGACATAACATTGTGCAAACTACTCATCATAACTATACCTTCATTGGGCAGGAGATGAGAGAGAGAAGAGAGAGAGAGAGATGAGAGAGAGAAGGAGAGAGAGAGAGAGAGAGAGAGAGAGATGAGAGGGACGAGAGAGCGATTAGAGATGTTGTACTGATAGTAGATGTTTAGCGTTAATGTTTTATGTTATTTCACTTGTTGTTTATTATCTATTTCACTTGCTTTGGCAATGTAAACATATGTTTCCCATCGCCAATAAATCCCTTAAATTTGAATTTTTAAATTGAAGTCGAAATTGAATTGAGAGCGAGTGAGAGTGAGCGTGAGATAGTGAGGAGTGAGAGAGAGACTTTCATCTTCTTGTGTATGCCCTGCAGCATTCCTCTTCAAAGGATAGATCTAACACCCAGAGAAAACCACAGGAGTGTCTATCATCATGCCCTGACAATGACTGCAATGTATGAATTTCAGTATATCATCACAATTTTGATTGATTTATGTCTGTCCCCTCCTTCTTTGCATTAGCAAAGAATGCTCACACGTTTGACAGGATCTATGAACATGGCAGTAACCCAAGGAGGAAAAACGTCTGAAGCATGAACTATGGTAACGTGACCTCTGCCTGTCCTCATCACTCCAAAAAGAGACAGGACCACACAATCTAGTGTACTATAAGATTGTTTGTCCTAGCTAAATTCCCCAATCTGGACTCCTACTGTCATAATGGCCATCTAATCATTCCACCAGCTTTCCAATCGACTCTTTCTTTCTCCCCTGCAAACTCTTACCCCAGGTGTTGCTATAAATAAGAATGTGTTCTCTTCTCAGTCAATTCGCTCTGGTAGAATAAGGGTTAAATAGAACAATGGTGTACGCCCACCTCTCAGTTTGGATTGCAGGATGTGCCTACTGTGCAATCACCCATAAAAAACACACTAAACAAACTGAACTAGGAAGACAAAACACATTTCACAAGCCTTATAAAAGTAAAAAAAATAGCTTTATCATTCTTCCTCCTACTCGAATGTACTTTACACTGATATTCAGCTAGTGGCATGCTGTCCGTAGGTTTGTAGTTACATTTTTCGTGTGGATTCTTATATAATAGAGCATGGCAATAGTTTGTTTGTGTGTTTACTAAAATATACCTCCTCACCTTAGCCTCGCCCTTTTACCATTCATAACATTGTCCTGGTTGTTTGTAGCTGTATACAAACCCAGTCACACAGAGCTGAGACCAAGCAAATGCAGTAAAGCACAACATGGAAACCGCTGTCAGTCCTCCAGATTCACCTGAAACTCAACCCATGTCCATTGGCATTCCGTAACTGGTTCTTTAGTACACACAAAGTCCCCATTGTAGACACAAACATACCCTTTGCATGAACACACACTGTATGTCAAAAAGAGACATGCTAACGCAATTATTTCTATCGCCCTCCTCACAATCCCGTTTTGAAATGGATTCCAATCTAATCTGTTTTACTATCATTGTTAAAATTATGGGCTTTATATGAGCAATGCTAAATCAGAAGGGTGCAGTCTGCATTAACATGTTCACAACAAGGTATTACAGGCCAATGGCAATCAATTCAGATAAAAGCAATTTTGTCTGAATATCACTGAAATTACTATATCATCTATCATATACAGTGCCCATCTGTAATTATTGAGACAGTGAAGCAGTTTTTCTTTTGGCTCTAAACTCCAACATTTTGGAAAATCAAACAATGAGGACTATGAGGTTAAAGGATAACGGGTCACCGTTTAGAAATTACAGCCATTTTTGTACATAGTCCCGTCCATCCATTTAGGGGACCAAAAGTGCTGGTACCATAATTGATTGTGTCATTTTGGAGTCATTGTATTTATAAATAAGAATAGAATCATGCTTCTAAACACTTCTTCAATTAATGTGGATGCTACCATGATTACAGATCATCCCCTGATGAATCAATGAATAATGATGACAATAATGAAGTGTTAATGAGGTTGCTAACATTTGGTGACAGCAAATTTCCAATTTACGAAAACAAAAACGACTGCGTTTTTGTCTTTTGAAGCTTCTAGTCTGAAATCTATGCAGCCTACTCAATCACTTTTTATAGCTACTGTTTACAGACATTCTGGCCCGTATACAGCGTTTTCCTCACCTGAGTTCCCTGAATTCCTATTGGACCTTGTAGTCATGGCAGTATATTCAAATTTTTGGTGGACTTCAATATTCACACATGGAAAAGTCCACAGCCACCACTCCCACAAAGTATTTCGGTGGGTATCCTCATTACTCGAACTCAGTGGGATTTTGTCCAACATGTCCCCAGTCCTCCGGACCACGCATTGACCACAGTCAATACCCTGGATCTAGTATTTTGTCCCGTGGAAATAATATTGTGGGAAATAAATGGATTTTTCCTCAAAGTCCTAGGACTAATCGTAACGCAACCACATTTATTTAACGTTTCATCGGCAATCACATTATGCTCAGACCCTCAATCCAAGGATTCTCTAAAAGCCGAGCTATATTCTCGTACCACACCCAAAGATTCCTAGATGCCCTATCCAGCCTCCCTTCCACCCCCCAAGGACTGCTTGGATCGTATCAGTTCACTATCTAACTGAGGATCTAAGTTGACACCTTGACGATAATACCGCGAAAATGCGAGTCGCCACCTCTACAAACAAAAAAACTTTGTCAAAAAGCATTAGCTCCCTGGTATACATAAAATACCCGAGCCCTGCAGCAAGCTTATATGCAATTTGGAACGGAAATGGAGCTCGCTCCAACCACTGAAGTCACTTCCGACTAGCTGGACAAAGGGCATAATACCTGTTACAATAATCGAAGAGACCCTCACTGCTACATCGATCTAGTATTCTTTTCCAATCTGTTTGAGAAGACTAAAGACAATCCAAAATGTAATTTTTGATAAACTGTCATCCGCAAGCTAACTAAACAGCAGCATTCGCAACAGAAGATAGGCCTTCACTTCAGCATGTATGAAATCACATGAACTCTTTTAACTAAAATATAATGATCCTTTAGAACAGCACATTAACAGACTCCTCCTTGACATCTTTGTCATTCTCCAAACCTACAGTTGTTCCCTGAGGTCCTGACCAAATAACCTGCCCAGGACCTATGATCAATGGGATAAACCTCAGTATTTGTTAATCCTGGTATCTCTTGACAACGTTTCACGAAAAGAGTAATGGCCTCGTAAACTATCAGCTGCATACTGGACCCTATCTCAACTAAAATACTGAAAGAGCTACTTCCCGTACTTGGCACTTCCTATGTATTGAACATAATAACGGGCTCTCCCTAGCCTCCGGATGTGGTACCAAACTCATCTAAAAAGGGGCAGTAAAAAAACCTACTAAAAAAAAGCCAAAAAAAAAAAAAAATGAAAGCCATAGTTGACCCCGAAAATGCTAAAATAATATCGTCCCTCCAAAATCGTCCCTTCCGCCGCAAAAAAAATTCAGAGACAAAGCTGTGGCGCAGGTCAATTCCATGCCTTACTGAAGCCAAATAAATGTATTGACAAAACGCCTCCAGTCTGGTTTAAGATTACCCCTGCATCATGTACTTAGAACTGGCACTTGTGAAGGTGGTACATTACCTTATTAATGGCTTCAGACCAAGGCTCTGCCATCTGTCCATCTTGCTCCTTACCTAAGTGCCCGCTTTTGACACCACGATCACACAATCTTTTGTAGAGATTGGGAATCCCCAATTGGTCTACACGGACAAGTTCTTGCCTGGTTTAGATCTTATCTGTCGGAAAGATATCAGTTTGTTTTCGGGGATGGTTTGTCCTCTGACAAATCAATTGTACGTTTCGGTGTTTCCCCATTGGTTCCGTTTTAGGACCACTATTGTTTTCATTATATATTCTTCCTCTTGGTGATGTCATTTGGAAAAAACATGGTCAACTTTTAGTGCTATGTGGACGACACACAGCTTACATTTTGAAGAAAAATGGAGAAGCCCCAAAAATTTTCCTACCTTGGAAGCCTGTGTTTCAGACATAAGGAAGTGGATGGTGGCAAATGTTTTACTTTTTAAATCGGACAAAACAGAGTGCTAGTTCTAGGGCCCAAGAAATAAAGAGATCTTGCTGTTTGATCTGACAATTAATCTGGTTTGTAAGTCGTCTCAAATAAAACTGAAGGACCTCTGCATTATTCTGGACACTGATCTCTCTTTTTATTTTTTTTCAAAGGCAGCATTTTTCAATCTGCGTAAACATTGCAAAAATAGGAAACGTTTTGTCCCAAAATTATGCAGAAAAAATAATCCCTGCTTTTGTCCCCTTCTAAATTCGACTACTGGGAATGCTCTACACTCCAGCTACCCAGATAAAGCACTAAATAAACTTCAGTTAGTGCTAAATATAGCTGGGTAGAATCTTGACTGGAACCAAAAAAAAGTGATCATATTACTCCAGTGGTTAGCGTCTTTACACTGGCTTCCTTTAAGGCTAGGGCGTTTCTGCTAATCTACAAAGCATTTCATGGATTGCTCCCACCTATCTCTGATTTGGTCCGCCGTACATACCTATATGTACGCTACGGTCACAAGACGCAGGCCTCCTTATTGTCCTAGAATTCTAAGAGCTCAATTTTATGGAATGGTCTGCCTATCCATGTGGAGAGATGCAGACTCGGCTTGGGCCTTTAAGTCTTTTCTGAAGACTCATCTCTTCAGTAGGTCCTATGATTGAGTGTTTGTCTGGCCCGGGGTGCGAAGGGGAACAGCAAGGCACTGGAATGACAACCACCCTTGCTGTATCTGCCTGGGCCGGGCTCCCTGTCTCCACTGGGATTCTCTGCTCTGACCCTATTACGGGGGCTGAGTCACTGGCTTACTAGTGCTCTCCCATGCCATCCCTAGGAGGGGGCGTTTACGTCGTGCCAGGCTTTTTTGCGCTACAGTATACTTGACTTGAGTGGGTTTGAGTCACTGACTTGATCTTCCTGTTCCGGTCTTTAACTCCCTCGGGCTCGTGCTGTGTAGGGAAATCTTCGTGGGGTATACTCAGCCTTGTCTCAGGGTAGTAAAATTGGTGGTCTGTTGAATCCCTCTAGTGGTGTTGGGGCTGTGCTTCTGCAAAGTGGGTGGGGTTATATCCTGCCTGGTTGGCCCTGTCCGGGGGTATCATTGGATGGGGCCACAGCGTCCGCCGACTCCGCCTGTCTTAGCCTCCAGTATCTATGCTGCAATAGTCTAAGTAATGGGGGCAGGGTCAGTCTGTCTATCTGGTGAAATTCTTGTCTTATCTGGTGTCCTGTGTGAACTTAAGTATGCTCCCTCTAATTTCTTTTCTCTCCCTCCCCTCCTGGAGGACCTGAGCCCTAGGACCATGCCTAGGACTACCTGGCCTGAGGGCTCCTGGCTGTCCCCAGTCCACTGGTCGTGCTGCTGCTCCAATTTCAACTGTTCTGCCTGCGTCTATGGACCCTGACCTGTTCACTAGACGTGCTACCTTGTCCCGGACCTGAATTCTTCGACTCTCCCTCTCCGCTGTCTCTCTCTCTCTCTCTCTCTCTCTCCCCTCTCTACCGCACCTGCTGTCTCGAACTCTGAATGCTTGGTTATGAAAAGCCAACTGACATTTACTCCTGAGGTGCTAACCTGTGCACCCTCTAAAAACCACTGTGATTGTTTTTTTGTCCCTGCTGGTCACCTATGAACATCTTTTAAGAACGATCTGGCCTTGTACTCTTATAATCTGCACCGGCACAGCCCGAAGAGGCCTGGCCACCCCTCAGAGCCTGGTTTCCCCTTAGGTTTCTTCCTAGGTTCCTGCCTTTTAGGGAGTTTTTCCTAGCCACGTGCCTTCTACATCTGTATTTCTTGCTGTTTGGGGTTTTAGGCTGGGTTTCTGTATAAGCACTTTGTGACACCCGCTGATGTAAAAAAGGGGGTTTAGAAATACATTGATTGATTGAATGATGAGTGAGAGAGAGAGTTGATATTTGTGTGCCTAACTTTCTCACTCATCATTAGTCACAATTCATTTAGGATTTTTCCATTAATGTAGAAGTGCTTAGAAAAATATTATATTCTTATTTACAATAAAAGTGACTCCCAAAAAGACACAAACATTATTTACATTCATTTCTATTGGGACACAAAATAATCTGAAACACAACCAAAACAAAAAAGCAAATGCAATATTTGTAGAGTCACGAGCTCTAAACGGTTCATCCAATATGGATGAAAATACCCCAAATTAAAGCTGACAGTCTGCACTTTAACCTCATAGTCATTTTATTTTAAATCCAACCTTTTGGAGTATAGAGCCAAAATAATAAAAAATGATTCACTGTCCCAATAATTACGGGGGGGCACCCTATGTGTCTGCATCATGATTTAGGCTGTGCACCACTGTGAGTAGAGCACTCTACTTTTCAAGCCTTGTATGAGTCTCTCAATTCTCCAACAGTCATATCTGGCAACATTAACTGTACAACCCTCTAACTCCAATGCCAACTGATGTTGTGTATTGTGTAAATTTAACTAAACTACCCTGTTCCTTCCTGGTAGGACCACACCTTTTATTCAATCTGTCAGAGGGGCATCAGGGCTGTATTGTGTAGTTAAAGCTGTTTCTCTCACACATTCTGTAACTCTCACACTCTACCCACTCAGGTCTATAGAGTTTAAAGCTACTAAGACTCACTGCCAGCATTGGTTCCACAGCCGTGTATCTGTTCCATTGTGTTATGTGTGTCAGGTCAGGACTGGTTTCTGCTTCGTCTGCATATGCCCACAGCTATTGGCTTGCCTGGCCACACCCTACCTGACCCAGAAAGTACCTGACTATAAGCCCATAGAGGCACCTTTGTTCTGCAGCTGTATGTAGGTCAAATAGAATACATGTTTTTAAAGAGTAACAGTGTTTGCTCTGAGTCTAAGTTATAGTGCAGCTGTAATGGTTCCACTCTATGTACTGTATGTAGGTTTTCTTTCAATTCATTAAAGTACTGTCAAAGGTATTACTACCAATTACTGTATTCAGGGTTATGTTATAGCTTTTATAGCAATGAGTCACATTAGTTCAATGAGTCACATTCAGAAGTATTAAATGGGCGGGTTGATTACACACAACGTACTTATGGCAGTTATTAGTATATAATCGTTTTAATTATGGTGTTGCTTACAGTACCTCATAATTTTGCACATGGTATCACACAAATGCAGTGATGTAAGCTAAATAATCTGGATGCAATGGAATGATGCATCACATGCTGTTGTGTGCAAACAGAACTACATAGCACTGTGAATGTGAATAGAAATCTAAATTCAAATCATAAGGAGGGAGTTAGAGCTCTATTCAATCTGTATTGTGGAAGTTCAGCGTTACAGCGTGATTTAAATTTAAAGGCAATGTTCCGGCGTTATCAGAGATTGCATTCACGGTAAACTGTCACGATCGGTCTAATGAGGAGGACCAAGGCGCAGCGTTGAAAAGTGAACATAGTATTTATTAGACTGATCACCCGATCAAAATAACTGACCGAAAAACGTGATGCTTGGTTACTACACCAACCAAAAATGAGAACAAGAAACCACAACACAAATTTGAAAAGACCGATAGTTAAATATGGCTCCCAATCAGAGAAAACCAGCTGACACTCTTTGCCTCTGATTGGGAGTCACTCAGGCCCACATAGATATAAACAACCATAGACTACATACCCTGGCTAAACATAACATGGGTCCCCAGAGCCAGGGCGTGACATAAAACGCTGCATATGTGGGCCCACAATCGGAAATTACCTTTACTTTTCTATTACTCAATCTGTAACGCTTCAGCAGTAAAGACAGAATAGAAACATTAGTCTTTCAGATTAACATACAATAAAGCTTAGCATAAGGGTTTCGGATCAACTTTCTACAGAGTACAAAATATAGACTAAAACAAATCTAGAACACACAGATCTTCCCACTAATATTGTTGCTTTGGTGCCACATTAGGTCATAAATGTATAATTTATTAGAATGTACCACTGCTGGAACACCGACAGGACTTTTTATATGGTTGAACATTGAATTCCATATATCTTTCTGTTTGTATAATGACACTTGAGGTGTAATGTCTTTTATGATAAAGACAGTCAAGATAAGACAGTCAAGATACAGACAGTCAAGATACAGACAGTCAAGATACAGGACAGTCAAGATACAGACAGTCAAGATACAGTCAAGATACAGACAGTCATGATAAAGACAGCCATGATAAAGACAGCCATGTAAAGACGCCATGTTGAGTGTAAAGGGACCATTTGAAACAGTTCTATATGCTAGATCTAGAGTTATTTGGCAACTTTAATTGTGAATTATATAAACCATAGAATGCCTTAGAAAACAAAATATATATGGGCTACATGATGCGACTATAGGCTATTGATGATTGAGAAAGTAGCAAAAAAACTTGCGCTCTGTTCCTTGCCTCTGGCTGCACACGCTGTTCTCTCATCAAGTGATCCTATTTTCACCCATCAGACTATTCTCAATGTAATCTGGTCTTTACTAATATGTAACATTGTTTCGATTTAGAATAAACCCATTATCAAATGGGCAGGAACAGGGGCAAGAGGAAAAGACATGTCATCCATTGCACTCAAATAGAGAATGGAGGCTACTTTCCCACCAGTTCCTTTCACTCATGTTTGGTAGGCTAGACCAGTTATTTCGCCATGCAACGGTGATATTCCGCCCCCC
>JAGTTL010001277.1:0-14916 GCA_036851935.1 Coregonus suidteri | reverse complement strand
AAAGGACTCTTTTTTGAAGCAAAATTGGAACCACAGATAGCAAGTCAGCCACCCGATCATTTTACTCTCCCACGCACTGTACAAAATCATGAACACCCCCAACACAGTGAATAACCAGCTTAGTATTACCTGAAAATGTTTATTCGACCAAATGAACCCAAAAATATTCACAAAGTAAACAACCACACATCTCATGTACAATATTCCAGCCAATGTTTACAAACTTGTACATTCCGATCTGCACTTAGGAGTATACAAATCTATTTTGATGTGCAGTGCTTGCAACAGTTAACTTACGCTGGTTTGGCCGCTTGTTGACTAGGACGATTCTGTAACTCAAACACCGCCCCCATAAGCAAGCCACGCAAACCAGCCAGTAAGATTCCATGTTTTGAGTAGGAGAAGGCAAGACAAAACGAAACCCCCCAAAACCATGGGCTTACAAATAAAGTGGCAAGGGGAATCACCAATAATAACAATAATCACCAATAATAATTACAGTAGCAGGCAATGTGATCCCATCTCACCTCTGCTATTTGTATCGTCTATGGAGCCCTGACGCAGACATTTCGACAATCGAAAGAAATTACACCAATGGTATCTCTCAATTGTACGGATCACGTCATCTCATTATACGCCAACGATATCTTACTTTATCTAGACAATGTATCTCAATCCCTCCCAGACGCTTTAAAGATCATAGACAAATTCAACTCCATCTCAAGTTATAAAATAAATCTAACCAAATCTGCCCTACTGCCTCTCAAGACCCCAATGGAGGACTCCATCTCTACTTATGGAATCCCAATCGTTTCCCATTTTAAATATTTGGGAATGTATTTATTTCCTTCCTTAGATAAAACCATCGGCAGAAACTTTAAACAGAACGCTCAAATCAATTAAATTCCGACCGTCAGAAGATGGAACTAACATCCCAAGTTGCTTTAACCGGCAGAAATATCTTTTTTCAAAATGAATATTGCCACGCTGAATTTCTGGTAGTTTTCCATTTTACATACTACATGATTGTTACTTTTTGGCTCTGTGTTATGATCATGATGATCAATGCATTTTAGTGGCAGCCCACGGGTGGATGTGAGCTAACAAATTTTTTTTTTTTTTTCAATTATATGAATGAGTATTGTGCATGTAGTGCCCCACCCCCACAAGAAAATTGAAAAAACTAATAAAGATTTAGGTCACCCACCAACCCAAAAAAAAAAAGGTGGTGAGTGACTCCGCTGTCCTGGCGTCGTGAGGGAGCTTGTTCCACCATTGGGGTGCCAGAGCAGCGAACAGTTTTGACTGGGCTGAGGGGGAACTGTGCTTCAGCAGAGGTAGGGGAGCCAGCAGGCCAGATGTGGAATGAACGCAATGCCCTCGTTTGGGTGTAGGGACTGATCAGAGCCTGAAGGTACGGAGGTGCCGTTCCCCTCGACAGCTCCGGTAAGCATAGCACCGAGGGTTTGTAGCAGATTCGGCTTCAACTGGAAGCCAGTGGAGTGTGCAGTGGCCTGTGACGTTGAGAGAACTTGGGAAGGTTTGGAACACCATGGGGCTGCGCATTTTGGATGAGTTTGTAGGGGGTTTAAGTGCACAGCGTAGTGTTAGTGGCATGGTGGAATTGTGCGGAGGAGGTAAGCCTTGCGGCAATTCTGGATGAAAGGGGTTTAATGGAACAGGCATTAACTTTAGAAATTTCCCAAGGTTAGTGGACCAGGTGGATCACTCATGTAAGCACGGAAAGGTCCCATATTGAATAATCATGAAGTAATTCAGCCTGCTCAGGTTAGTTACGTTGTACAGTGTGACTAGGGTTGTAAAGGGAGGGTATATTACTGCACTGTAAAAAAACAATGTTGATTCAACGTACCATTGTAAAGGTAACCAGCTGCAAAAGGATTGTGAGTTTGCCAACAGTTTGGGCGTTACGCTGAAATCCAACATACTGTACATGTACATTCTCAAGTTGAATTGTATGTTCACTTTGAATTTTAGGTTGAGTGAACATAGAATTCTAGTTATTCTACCTTATTTGCATATTTCCCAGTGTGCCTTGCCTTTTGAGTGAATTATAGTTACCACTGTTATGATATGGGAGGAAGGTTAGTGTTAGGACATAGACAAACACACTACCCTGATACACTTCCACACTCCAGATGGCAGCATCAACTGGGTCAGGGCTGTGTTCTGCCAGGAAGCCTTGATAATTCCTCAGGTGCAAGCGGTCAAGATGATTGTGACTCAGTGTGAGAGAGGTGTCAGGAAACTTCTCAGCCGGCCTTTTGTTTGTTTATATGTGTTAGTTAACCTCTTTAGTTGGGCATGCCTTTTTGTAGTTTGATTTTTGTACACATTTATTTTGTAGCCATGAACATATGAATAATGTGACCAGGTGCATTCAACAGTCTCACATTTATGCACACATAAAATAAGGTTACAGACCATGTAGCTTGGCCTAAGGCGTAATGAGTGCAGCAAAATCAGGCTAGTTATTGGTTTATGCGCGTGACATGTTTATCGGCGTACATTGTTTTGACAGCCACAAAGTCATAAACACAGCCTATTTCTATAATTTATCTTCTTAAAATGTGATTTTAAACCTAACCCTAACCTTAACCCTAACCTTAACCACACTGCTAACCTTATGCCTAACCCTAACCTTAAAATAATACACTGAACAAAATTGGAACACGCTGTCGTACCCGTCAATCCAGAGCATCCCAAACATGCTCAATGAGTGACATGTCTGGTGAGTATGCAGGCCATGGAAGAACTGGGACATTTTCAGCTTCCAGGAATTGCGTACAGATCCTTGTGAGATGGGGCCGTGCATTATCATGCTGAAACATGAGGTGATGGTCCAAACACACCAAGAAAGTCGTGAAGAGGGCACAACAATAGCTTTTCCCCCTAAGTAGACTGAAAAGATTTGGCATTGGTCCACAGATCCTCAAAAAGTTATACAGCTGCACATCGAGAGCTCCTGACCGTTTACATCACCGCCTGGTATGCAAAACTGCTCGGCATCCGACCGTAAAGACGCTACAGAGGGTAGTGTGTACAGCCCAGTACATCACTGGGGCCAAGCTTCCTGCCATCCAGGACCTATATACTAGGCAGTGTCAGAGGAAGTCATCCAAGTGATAGACTGTTCTCTCTGCTACCGCACGGCAACCGGTACCGGAGCGCCAAGTCTAGGACCAAAACAGCTTATTTACCTCCAAGCCATAAGTCTGCTGAACAATTAATCAAATGGCTATTTACATTGACCCCCCCCCCCCCCCCCCCCCCCCCCCCCCCCCCCCCCCCCCCCCCCCCCCACCCCCCCCCCCCCCCCCCCCCCCACCCCCCCCCCCCCCCCCCCCCCCCCCCCCCCCCCCCCCCCCCCCCCCCCCACCCCCCCCCCCCCCCCCCCCCCCCCCCCCCCCCCCACCCCCCACCCCCCCCCCCCCCACCCCCCCCCCCCCCACCCCCCCCCCCCCCCCAACCCCCCCCCCCCACCCCCCCCCCCCCCCCCCCCACCCCCCCCCCCCCCCCCCCCCCCCCCCACCCCCCCCCCCCACCTTGTTTTTCCCCCCCCCCCCCCCCCCCCCCCCCCACCCCCCCCCCCCCCCCCCCCCCCCCCCCCCCCCCCCTCCCCCCCCCCCCCCCCCCCCCCCCTTTTCTTTTCTTTTTACACTGCTGCTACTCTCTGTTTATTATCTATGCATAGTCACTTTACCCCTACCTACATGTACAAATTACCTCGACTAACCTGTACCCCCGCACATTGACTCGGTACTGGTACCCCCTGTTTATAGCCTCGTTATTGTTATTTTATTGTGTAACTTTTTATTTAATTTTTTACTTTAGTTTGTTTAGTAAATATTTTCTTAACTCTATTTCTTGAACTGCATTGTTGGTGGCGGATGAATGGAATGACAATGGGCCTCAGGATCTCGTCACGGTATCTCTGTGCATTCAAATTGCCATCGATAAAATGCAATTGTGTTCATTGTCCGTAGCTTATGCCTGCCCATAATAATAATAATAATAATAATATGCCATTTAGCAGACGCTTTTATCCAAAGCGACTTACAGTCATGCGTGCATACATTTTTTGTGTATGGGTGGTCCCGGGGATCGAACCCACTACCTTGGCGTTACAAGCGCCGTGCTCTACCAGCTGAGCTACAGAGGACCACCATAATATAACCACACCACCACCAGGGGGCACTCTGTTCTCAACGTTGACATCAGCAAACTGCTCCCCCACACGACACCATACATGCTGTCTGCCATCTGCCCGGTACAGTTGAAACTGGGATTCATCCGTGAAGAACACACTTCCCCAGTGTGCCAGTGGCCATCGAAGGTGACCATTTGCCCACTGAAGTCGGTTACTACGCCGAACTGCAGTCAGGTCAAGACCCTGGTGAGGATGACGAGCACACAGATGAGCTTCCCTGAAACAGTTTCTGTTTGTGCAAATCCACAGTTTCATCAGCTGTCCAGGTAGCTGGTCTCAGACGATCCCACAGGAGCCAGATGAGGAGGTCCTAGGATGGCATGGTTACATGTGGTCTGCGGTTGTGAGGTGGGTTGGACATACCGCCAAATTCTCTAAAACGACATTGGAGGTGGCTTATGGTAGAGAAATTAACATTACATTCTCTGGCAACAGCACTGGTGGACATTCCTTGAGACATCTGTGGCATTGTGGCATCCATTCTATAGTTTTTTGGTGAAGAGTCTCTCCCTTCTCACGTGTATTTGAGTTTTATGAGATACCCTGTGAGAGCCTTCGTGCCCAAACCAATGCTGTGGGATAAATACAAAATATTTGTTCATTTGTCAAGTGTATGTAGACGGGAGGGGTATCGTTGCCAGCTGAGCTAAATGTTGCAATTGTGGTGGTGAACATGCACCTGAATTTCTGAAGTGTCCTGTTAGGGTGAAGGAGATGGAGGTGGCAAGAATAAGAGCTGTCCAGCATTCTCCTATGCGGAGGCAATGAGAAGAGTGGAAGAAAGGAGTGAAGTTTAAAAAATAATGGTAGTAGTGTCGTAGTAAATATATAATGTTATAGCTTGGTCTGACTAAAATCTTGTGCATGACCCATTTTGTGTTGGGCCTTTGTATTCAATACAATGGACAAAAGAGTCCTATCTTGTCAGCTTGTCAGCAGGTGGCTAAGGACAACACCCACGCCATAGGTCTCTCAGTTCTTCCAACTCACGAGTTCTTGCTCTGAGGACACACACACACACACCCACACACACACACACACACACACACACACACACACACATCATCACTGATAAACACACACACACACACACACACATTTTTACTGTTGAAATGTGACTCTCTAGGTGAGGAGTCTAGTTACAGAGGTTGTGGGTTCACAAGAGAAGGACCCTTTTATTTTTACTGTTGGTATCTGAAATCTTAGGTTTTTACTGTTGAAATTGTGACTCTAAGCAGAAGAAGTCTAGTTACAGTGGTTCACAAGAGAAGGACCGACTTTTATTTTCTGTTGAATTGTGGCTCTCTAGTGAGGAGCCTATTACAGAGGTTTTGGTTCACAAGAGATGGACCCTTTTATTGATCCACAAGAGAAGGATCTGGTGACTTGATAAAAAAGATTCAGATAGTCGGGTTGAGTTAATTCCGTGAGAATCCAAGTCCAGAAAAGATTCTCCAAACTAGACACCAGTTGAATGGTTTTAAACGATTGGGAGTCTCCTGAGGAGAATCAATAAAATAAAATAAAAAATACAAGTTCAGATAGTCGGGCAATGGTTGACGTGGCACTCAACTAGATGTACTGTGAAGAACTCAAACTGAATTCATGTGTTGATGTTGATATGTAATGTAAAAATGTAAATGTTGAAATGTTAACCTGAATGTTGTGTAAGATTGGCCGTTTCATGAGACTAACTAGTTGATAACTTTTAAGAGGACCACCGAGTCTTATTTGGCCTATTCTGCAGCCGCTGCGCTGAAAGTTGACTTGTACTTTTTCCTCTTGTGGTGTTGGTATTTCCTTAGTTCCTAAAAATAAATTGATAATATTTTGGGAAGCGCTCGAGTTTTGTTAATATATTGTTCCAAAAGGGCGATTTTGATACCTTTGGGAAAATATATAATAATAACTCGAATACCTGAAAAAACAATAATAACTTTTGCAAAATAATTCCTAGGATTAAATTGATAATTATTTTAGGAGCGCTCGAGTTTGTTAATTATATTGTTCCAAAAGGGCGATTCTGATACCTTTTGGGAAAATATATAATAACTTGAATAACTGAAAAACAATAATACCTTTTGCAAAATAATTCCTAATAATAAATTATTGAAAATTCTTTGTGTACGAGGGTGGGACATCAGAGATAAGTCTGAGTCAGCGCCAAGAATACATTGCTGGTTTCGGCCAGTGACGGGCTAAGTACACTAAGATAGTCGGACCTTACCCGAAATTCTATATACATATATATATATATACTGAAATAGCCATGGCCGTCACTACTATCCCTGATAGGTTGTTTCCACATTTAAAAGGTCCTATTTTAGATAGGTTGTGTGGTAGGTGTGTTTTGACGTATGAGTGGATAAGATTTGACCCATCATTAGATGGGGGAGAATCACCGAAATTGACCAGAGGTACTAAATTCTCGGAGATGCCAGCTATCTCTGTAATTTCACATTTAAAACGTTCCATTTAAATGGTTGTGTGAAAGGTGCAGTTAACCTGAGACAAAAATCTCTAAGGGATCCAGTTGCTTCTGTGACTTCACATAATGAAGTGCCTAAATAAGGCTGTGTGAAGGGTGGCAGTCGAAACTGAGAATGTGTTCTAGGACGCTTGATAGCCTGAATACATTAAGCATTGTAATTCCAATTGGCTTTTTTGGGTTGTGTGTTTTTATGTATTATAACGCGTTAATGGGTGATGGGAAGTTATAGTGAAACTTATGAAACTGAATACCAATCTGTAGAATTGAGGAAATTGACGGAATTTTCTGCAGCACTCTCTTCTCAGGTGCAGAAGGCCCAAGAGGGGGAGCTGTCGGGAAACACGCCACCACTGAAGGTAAAAGTGGGAGACTGGGTGAGGGTGAAAGTCCACAAAAGAAAGTGGCTGGAACCCAGGTGGACTGGACCGTACGAAGTGAAGGAGGTTACTTCACACTCAGTCCAGGTCAGAGGTAAATCAGGAGCACCCTGGCACCATCTAACACATTGCACTCCAGCCCCCACTCCTTCCAGACTATTGTCTGAAGTAAGAGCTGATTTGAGCAGCGAGAACCAATCCTGACAACACAATGAAGAAACCCTTATGGGAACAACAATCTCACCCAGGGTGAAGAAGAACTTTTTCCCCCTGGAGAGATTGGGAGTGTCTGAATGTTCGTATGTATGTTTTCTGATAGGAATTGGACTCCTGCTGGGCACTCCTTATGAGGGGTTGTTGTGTGAAGCTATTTTGAATTACTTTAAATGTACTTGTAATACAGACAAGAAGGAAATAGTAATAGTGGAGACAGGAGTGAGTGGAAGTGTTACAATTGTGACAAAACGGGACATTTTGCTAGAGAATGTGAGGAACCGTGTAGTTACTGTGCAAGGAAAGGGCACCAGTTAAGAAACTGTAGGCAGAAGGGGAAGAGAGAAATCAGGAGTCCTCATGACCTGGCTGTTTGGTTGTTGGCTTTAATTGGGGTTTTCAAATAGAAAACAACACACCTAGTATGATGTTTATAAAGCCTTGTTGTTTCAATTTTGGAGGGTTTTCAGCAGGTCAAGGGTGATAGGTCTTAGAGAAGCACACAGTGAATTTTATGGAGTTTTTTAGGTTTTGGCTGAGTTTGGGGTATATATGATTTCTTATGAGAATGAATGTCATGAGGACTTAATGAACACTTGGGATAACTAACATTTATGAAATATTTAGAATAATGGTAATGTTTAGTATACTATGGGATTAAACAGTTCGATAAATGATTTCAATGGCCTCTGAACTCTGTTTCAACATTCTGGTGTTATTTTAATCATCCACACTAGTAAATTCTAAAGGCATGAGAGGAGGACTTTAAGATAGTTCATTTTACTAAGTTGAGGGTAAAATAGGTAGGTGGTAATATTGACACATGGCCAAATCATGTGTCAAAAAGGGGGATGGTTGGATTAAATATTAAAATATATACGAAGGAGAGGACAAAATACTTTAAAAAAAAAAAAAAAAAAAAACTTGTATGATAGTTTATTAAACCACACCTGTATGTCAGAGGTTTTGTGCCCCACAGGTGAACTAAAGGAGAAGGTGACCCACTCTATCTAACCAGGAGAATGAATCAGGCCTGGCGGGAAGGGGCCCCTACCAAGTACTGCCTTTGCCAGCAGAATAGCTGAGAGATCCATCTGGGTCCATGTCACACACTGTAAAAAGGCAAAACCAGCTACACCTGACGAACAAACACAGAGTTAGGAGAAAGATCCGATTACCACTAGGGCTCGGGGGTTGGCTCCTTAACGAAGATTCCCTTACCCTGTCTGATCATTCCCTGTGTGAGTTCGATAGAAGGTAAAGCAATGGGTTGGCCTCTGGCATCTGACATGTTCTCAGGGCAAGGGTGGGGATTCACAGGTCTCCCGACGGTAGGTAGCTGTCTGATTGTGGGGGCCATATTCCTAGCACACACGGACCCTCCTGTTTCAGCCAGAAGTGGTAGTTAACCTAACACAAGTTGAAAAGGCATAGGAGACAGCTAGACGTAGGGAAAGGGGAAATTCTAGAGTAAACCTCTCTGAGGGAGGTTAGTGAGACCGGGGCTGTGATAAAGATAGTGCAAAACTATAGACCTGGAGGAAGTAGTACAGGTGGAAACGGGGTATAGAAATCTTAACCTGTGGTTGGAATGGATTCAGTATATGGCAAAAAAACGATGTCTAAAGAGGACTGTTTTGCCTGTGGGACAGCCAAACCAGGGTTAACAACTACTCCGTTCCCCTTGACAGGCTTTAACTCTCTGTCAGGTTTTTCCTCCATGCAAGCCACCTGGGAATGTGGTGAAAGAGTCTTATGGTAACTTGCACTATCTGTTTCCCCCGATAACAAAGTCATCCCGACCTGGGTGCCTCAGTTTGAAGTCAAAGGGGATTCTAAATTGTTTTTCTAGGACTAGTAAGGATAGGATACAGGGTAGGGCCTCTTTTAGCTCCTGCTCCCACACAGAGAATGTCACACCTAAAGAGACCATGACTAATCTCTCCTCTTTGTTGCACTCCAGAGGATTATAGGAGCCAAAAACCAGACCCGTGCTGACATCTGATGGATGTGTGGTGATAACTGATTGTGAACTCACCTACATACGCAAACAATCAAACGTGTCAGAGACTGGTGAGTTGTCACATAGAAAGTAGGACCTCCTCCCGGGACCTTTGATGAAAAGATATATATTGATGGGATCCACAATCAGATCGCAGCTGGGTTTGAATCAAGTATTTTCTGGTGGTCAACAATTAATAAAAATGTAGATTGGATAAATTATACTTAATATAACCAGCAAAATATTTATAAACCACACTCGTGATGCAATAAAGGATTAGCTGAGCAGACAGCGGCAACTAGCTTAATGACATGGCAGAATAGAATAGCTTTTAGATATGCTTTTGGGCTGAGCGGGACGGGGTTTGTGTTCTGTTTGGATATATGTGCTGTACTTTCATCTCCAACAATATAGCACCGGACGGGCCCGTGACCAAAGCGCTTGAGTGACCATCACCACGCTGGCGAACGAACTGGTTGAGAACTCTGGTATTGATAGCTCCATAAACGGTTGGTTTGATAACATATTTGGTAAATGGAAAACTATTGTTGTGACTATCTGGGTGAAGTTATGGCCTCTATGGGTATACTTGTTCTTTGTGGATGTGCCTTATTTCCTGGCTGAGTGACTGGTTTGGTGAGTACTCTTCTATGGTGGTTACTGGATTTCTGACCCTAGTAATTGTGTTTTTGCTGTTAATGTGTGTTGTGCTGCTTGCATCGTCCCCTGTCTCAGGAGGTCAGTGGTAGGAGTGGTGCAGGCGTCAGGTATGATGCTGTTGTTACCGGCCCAGGATGATGCAGGTGACTCTGCTACTGACTCTGAGACCAAGCTGGATGATCCATGTTTTGCCTAGTAAAAATTACATACACGCATTTATTTTCAGTTCTTGCTCATTTATTACCTTATGTTTTTACTAACCACTGTGATTGTTTATTCTTCCTGATGTGAAGGTAAAGGATTCCTGGGTGGCTGGTAGCCAACTCAGTACATGTTAGGTGTAGGGGAGGGAATAGAGGGTTAAAATTATTATTTTATTTTTTATTAACATTAAATGTTGTGATTTAATTTCCATATCCTGTTATTCTTAAGGGTGATTATACTCTGTTTAGAGTGACACCATAAAATTGTTGGCTTTTATTTTTAATTGGATCTGTATGTGATGAATAGCTTGGAAGGAATGCATTAAGGAGGAGCACTGTACTGATATGGATTGTTTCACATAACAGGCTGATAAGAACACTCTCTCTTTGTTGTCTGTGAAACTGTCCTTGAACATGGGTACATGGAGTACGGTTAGTGTCTTTTGGGGTGCTGACTGTTATACCATTAATAAAAACGTCGATAGAATTAACTACATACATTAATGTTCAAAAATTAGGCAATTGGACACAACAAGGTTTTGAGGAGGTGCATGGCCAGTTGCTGCAACACTCTCTCATGGCTTTCCAAAATCGTATTGCTGTCGACATGCTCCTGGCTGAAAAAAGGAGGAGTATGTGCTATGTTTGGTGAACAATGTTGTACCTTTATTCCCAACAATACAGCCTCAGATGGCAGCTTGACTGTCGCCCTGGAAGGGTTACGAACTCTTAATGGCAAAATGAAGAGCCACTCAGGGGTGGATACTTCAATGTGGGACTCTTGGATGGATGCGTTTGGTAAATATAAAACGCTTGTTTCTTCTATACTTGTATCCATCTCTGTTTTTGCTGCAATTCTAGTGCTTTGTGGATGCTGTTGCATTCCATGCATACGGACGCTGACAACCAGGATTATAACCACCGCTATTGATCCAAATCCTGCAGATAACGGTCAGATGTTTCCTTTGCTTGCTATTGACGATGCTGACCAAGGATATCTGGATGATGAATAGCATTTAAGCTTTTTTTGTCACGTCTCTTGTGAGACGTGAAGAGGGGGAATGTAAAACTTATATCTTCTGATAAAGTTTTCCCTATTTTGCCAATTGCAGCATTTAAGCTTTTGTCACGTCTCTTGTGAGACGTGAAGAGGGGGAATGTAAAAACTTTATCTTCTGATAAAGTTTTCCCTATTTTGCCAATTGCAGCATTTAAGCTTTTTGTCACGTCTCTTGTGAGACGTGAAGAGGGGGAATGTAAAACTTTATCTTCTGATAAAGTTTCCCTATTTTGCCAATTGCACTATTAGCTTTTTGTCACGTCTCTTGTGAGGACGTGAAGAGGGGGAATTAAAACTTTATCTTCTGATAAAGTTTTCCCTATTTTGCCAAAATTGCAGCATTTAAGCTTTTGTCACGTCTCTTGTGAGACGTGAAGAGGGGGAATCAAAACTTTATCTTCTGATAAAGTTTTCCCTATTTTGCCAAATTGCAGCATTTAAGCTTTTTGTCACGTCTCTTGTGAGACGTGAAGAGGGGGAATCAAAACTTTATCTTCTGATAAAGTTTTCCCTATTTTTGCCAATTACACTGTTAGCTTGTGTCACGTCTTAAGTTTTCCTTCTTTACTGTTACTTGGTCACGTCTCTGGGGAGACGTGAAGAGAGGGATTTGTCGTAGTAAATATATAATGTTATAGCTTGGTCTGACTAAAATCTTGTGCATGACCCATTTTGTGTTGGGCCTTTGTATTCAATACAATGGACAAAAGAGTCCTATCTTGTCAGCCTTGTCAGCAGGTGGCTAAGGACAACACCCACGCCATAGGTCTCTCAGTTCTTCCAACTCACGAGTTCTTGCTCTGAGGACACACACACACACACCCACACACACACACACACACACACACACACACACACACATCATCACTGATAAACACACACACACACACACACACACACACACACACACACACACATCATCACTGATAACACACACACACACACACACACACACACACACATCATCACTGTTAAACACACACACACACACACACACACACACACAAAAATCCCCTTCTCTTAGGCTGAACATCTGAAGACAGAGAAACCCGACTCAGAGCCAATGCAACAGTGATACTAACCTGGAGGGGACCTCGCCCAACTCATCAGGACCAATCAGAAGATCAGAACTACTAGATTCAACCTACTTCATTTTATTGTATAAAATGTCAGCACACAATGTTTCGGGGCTCTCTTCTGATAAACTCCCTACGAGTTTGACGAACGGGTCCATGCACGCTATTCCAGATATCTTTACCTCTGAATAAACTGCCTATATTATACCATTATCCACCCTGTCCAAAGTCTCTACTTGGTCTCAGTTCTCCAGTAAACTTGTGATTATCAACAGTAGTAGAGACACCAGATAATATTCTGTGTCAACAGAGGGATCCTGACATGTTGCATGTTAAGAAGGTGGACTTTGTAGCATTTACTGCATTGGTTATCAACTGCACAGCACAAACAGAGAGGATATCTGAGAAAATAGGCGTTGTGAGCGTTTTTTGGGACTCAGAGATTTTACTGGCAGAGGCATTACAAGGAATCCTGTCGATGAATGCTCCGTGCTCACAGGCACCTGAGCCTGTTTAGGGACGTGATTTCAACTGTGACTGAAGGAGTGGGATGTTTTTTTTATTTCTTATTTTTTGCATGATGTCGGATGTCGGTCGTCCTCCCCCACACTCCCTTCCCGCAAAGGCAATATGTTTTGTTTCAATACCCCCGACAGTTGGTGGCGGCAATACACCATTAGGTGTAGTCTGCCATAAAACCTTGACTAGGAAGATGAAGAAGAAATGCTCACTAACAGGGATGTAAACAAATTTGTGCACACAATTTGAGAGAAATATACTTTTTGTGTGTATGGAAAATTTCTGGGAACTTTTATTTAAGTTCATGAAACATGGGACCAACCCTTTACATGTTGCGTTTATATTTTAGTTCAGTATAATTTTTGAATATTTATGAGATAGCTAATTCTGACTTTGTGGCTGTATTTAGTGGAAACCACTTTACATCTCTGGAGACCGTGTGCCTCTAGACAAAATCATTAAAAATGTATGCCCAAAATTACCTGAACTATGTTTTTTCATTCTGCCGCTGATTCGTGCGCATGTCGCGGGCCGTTTTAAACTACAAGCGAGACGCTATTTTTTGGTTTGATAACAAACCACATTGTTCAGCTAGTCATGTTACCCAGCAACCTGATAACTTGAACACTGACTAGGCTATGCACACATTTGAATGGCACAGGAAGAACTGAAAAGGAATAGGCTACTCAAAGAGATGCTTCAAAGGTAGGCTGCATATGCAAGAGTGGGATGTAAATGATTGTGTTAGGGAAAGGGGGATACCTTGTCAGTTGTACAACTGAATGCATTCAACTGAAATGGGTCTTCCGCATTTAACCCAGCCCCTCTGAATCAGAGAGGTGCGGAGGGCTGCCTTAATCGACATCTACGTATTCGGCGCCCGGGGAACAGTGGGTTAACTGTCTTGCTCAGGGGCAAAACTACATATTTTTACAATGGCAGCTCTGGGATTCGATCCAGCAACCTTTCGGTTACTGGCCCAAGAGGATGTTATGAGAGCGGGAGTAAGTGAAAGAGGGAGAGTGTGTAGACCTATGTGTGTAAAAGTTATCTGAACAGTACAGATGGTTGCAGTGTTTTCATAACATTATTGGACAAGTTTAATAGCTCTTTGTATCCATAGAGTCAGTTCTTTTTTCCTATAGTCACACTCAGGTAGAATGTAACATGACTAAACAAGGTGTTAACGGCCCGCGACATGGTTTATGGCCCGCCAATGGAGATGCATCCACGGTGCTAATAGAGGGGAAAAAACGTAGCGCTGGTAAATGGTCGCAACTTTTGAACTGTTTGGGCTAGAAACAGTCGGTTCTCTTTGTAGCAATGGTGCAACCACCAGGGTCACGAATCTGCACTCGGAAACTGCAGTACAGCGAAGCCTAATCATTAGAATACTAATTATCTGGCAGATTTTTTTTCTAGGCGCACTAGTGCTCCCAAATTAAAATTCCAAATTGCACAGCAAAATATTTAGCAGTTTATGCAACCAAAATGGTTTTCCCTATCCCAGTCATTCTCAATGCAGGTTATGGATGATTAAAAGTTCAAATTGTTGGATATCCTCACTCTGGCTGGATTTCATAGGAATTACACATCACTTTGCAAGCCAGCATAATGTGACTTGCAGGCTTAATGTGGCCTGTAAACCCAGGGTTTCAGAGCACTTTGTTAGGGTGTAACTAGGCCTTCAAAAAAAGGCCTTGTGATATACAGTACCAGTCAAAAGTTTGGACACAAATCAAATCAAATTAAATTGTATTGGCCACATGCGCCGAATACAACAGGTGCAGACATTACAGTGAAATGCTTACTTACAGCCCTTAACCAACAGTGCATTTATTTTAAATAAAACAAAAAAATGTTGAGAAAAAAAGAGCAGAAGTAAAATAAAATAACAGTAGGGAGGCTATATATACAGGGGGGTACCGGTGCAGAGTCAATGTGCGGGAGCACCGGCTAGTTGAGGTAGTTGAAGTAATATGTACATGTGGGTAGAGTTAAAGTGACTATGCATAAATAATTAACAGAGTAGCAGCAGCGTAAAATGATGGGGTGGAGGGGCAGTGCAAATAGTCCGGGTAGCC
>JAGTTL010001276.1:0-14927 GCA_036851935.1 Coregonus suidteri | reverse complement strand
TATAGAACATTCGTAGGAGCATCATAGTGTATTGATAGAACATTCGTAGGTAGTAAGCATCATAGTGTATTGATAGAACATTCAGAGGAGCATCCATAGTGTATATTAGAACATTCGTAGGAGCATCATAGTGTATTGTTAGAAAATTCATAGGAGCATCATAGTGTATATTAGAACATTCGTAGGAGCATCATAGTGTATATATAGAACATTCGTAGGAGCATCATAGTGTATTGTTAGAACATTCATAGGAGCATCATAGTGTATAATATAGAACATTCGTAGGAGCATCATAGTGTAATATATAGAACATTCGTAGGAGCATCATAGTGTATTGATAGAACATTCATAGGAGCATTGTAAAATCTCTGAGCTGGTTTCAAAAAACCATTGTTATTAACGTTGCACTTGAAAACGCTCATAATCTAACACCTGCCTCAGACCACTTGTAGAACAGCCAGAGTGCGTCGTTAGATGCTTTTTTTCGCCCTCCTGTCTCACTTTAAACACAGAAGATCTCCCCTAAACATAGAATCACATAGTTTATCTGTCTCTCTGTGATGCTGATCAATTCAGAACAAAGTTGACTACAAATACAAAGTTGCAAATGTCTTTGCATTTGATGCAAACAAGGATGTATAAAATGATGCTTCAAATGAAAACCGAGATGACTGCTTTAAAATATAAACAGCAGGCTATAGGCCTATTTAAAATCATATTGAAATACATTTCATGTTTAATTAATTGAGTTTTATTTTGCTACTTGTAGGCTACTGTCTGTAATTTGTCTCAATATATTTCATGATGTGTAGCCTAACATGTGCCCAATGATGTGCCGAATCTGTGATTTAGTGCATTTTTATTGTGTAAGCATTAGAATAAACTACCTCAATATTTGCAGCCGTAGGCAGTAATATCATTCTAGAAGCTGATCTGTGGTCAGTATTGTGAAATAATTATAATGTTAAGGAAAGATTTGAATGGAGAAAGCTGATCCAAGAGCAACGCTCCCTTTCTTTCGATCCTATCAGTATTGATACATGCTCCACCGGATGTGATACCTTGTCGTGCTGCTGATCCAGTTTCTACTGGTCTGCCTGCGGATCTGGAACTCTGACCTGTTCAACAGACGTGCAACCTTGTCCCAAACCTGCTGTTTTGACCCTCTCTCTCTCTCTCTCCCTCTCTCTCTTTACCACACCTGCTGTCTCGACCTCTGAATGCTCGGCTATGAAAAGCCAAACGACATTTACTCCTGAGGTGCTGACCTGTTGCACGCTCTATAACCACAGTGATTTGACCCTGCTAGTCGTCTATGAAAATTGTAAAAATCTTGAAAAACTATCTGAACTTAATGGCCATATCCTCTTATAATCTCCCCCTAGCATCCTCTCTAGGTTTCTTCCTAGGTTCCTGCCTTTCTAGGGAGTTTTTCCTAGCCACCGTGCTTCTACATCTGCATTGCTTGCTCTTTGGGGTTTTAGACTGGGTTTCTATATAAGCACTTGGTGACAACTGTTGATGTAAAAAATGTATTCTGGGAACGCATATGAAGCAAACCAGGCCAGGGTTTGGGTTTGGAAGTCAATGAGAGGTAAAAATGACTTCCTTAGTTTTAAATTTGGAAAATGTTCTGTCTTAAGTAGTTTAACAAACTGACACATGTTAGTCAAAAACAACTTTATATCGAAGGAGTGCCTTTGATTTGACGGCCTGCACATTCAACCGTTAGACCCAATGACGTATTTCTGCGCATGAGCTTCAAATCAAATCAAATTGTATTTCTAACATGCGCCGAATACAACAGTGGTACACTTTACCGTGAAATGCTTACTTATGAGCCCTTTCCCAACAATGCAGTTAAAAAGTCACAAAAATTAGCTAAATAAAAAAAGGAAATAGTAACATAATAAAATAACAATAATGAGGCTATAAGGAGTACTGCAGGGGTACCAGTCAATGTGCAGGGGTACCAGGAAGTTGAGGTAATATGTACATGTAGGTAGGGGTAAAAGTGACTAGGCAATCAGGATAGAGATTTCATCTCCTCATAGAGGGAGTGCACACACTCACTGACAGACACACACACACACTCACACACACAGGGAGGGAATGTTGTGTTTGTTTAATATTGTTTCAGGACTATGAAAATGGAAAAAAGGATTAGCCTATTGATTATGAAAAATGGGAGACGAGAAATTAGTAGAGACAGTGTTGTTTAACTCACTGACCATGACCCATGAGTTCTTCTTACCTTTGTTCAGTAGAAAAGTCTCCCTCTCTGAAGGATATAGGAGGATTCATAGACTGGTCACTCTTCATGGACACACAGCTGGGTACAGGGGAGGCTGGTCTCTCCTGCTTGATTGGGCTTCAACACAACAGACACAAACATTACGTCTCTCATCTTCTCTGAGCTCAGATGGGGAAACATAAGAAGAGTTTCATTCCAAAATGCTTTATATAACCCATTTTCAGAAACACTGAAATGGTAAATTAGCTTTTATTGTTTAAAGAAATTATTAAAAAGATTGGTGTTTTTTCACCATCTAATCATGGTATGTGATTGTTCAATGACAGACATGTATTTGTTTAAATCTATCACTTGATGGTTTCATTTCAGAGAGACAAATAATCATGTTTTTTTGCACAATTCTATATATCTGCCTCACTCTCAGAGAAATAAGTAGTACTGCTAGGTTTCACACAGTAGTAATATATATCTGCCTCACTCTCTGAGAAATAAGTGGTACTGCTAGGTTTTACACAGTAATAATATATCTGCCTCACTCTCTGAGAAATAAGTAGTACTGCTAGGTTTTACACAGTCAAATGTGACCGACCAGCTCGATTCGGTCTTATGCAGCAAAATTTGAAATTGTGTTTTTTTACATTGGATAAAAGTAGAGACTCAGCTAGAAAAAAGGTATATCATACACTATAGATGAGGAACAATGGGAAAGTAATTCTGCTTTGAAAGATGATAAACTTGTAACCTCACTTTTGAGAAAATGGCCTTTGAATGTTTTGGGTCACCTACTGGAGAGCTCTTCTTTATCTACAGTGGTGTTACTTTGGCAGATAATGTCACCCATCTAAATAAATAGTGAAAAAAAAAAAGTTGTATAATTAACTAAATGTATGTTGTTTATGTCAGTTTCATTGTTTGTTATGCTATAAATGGTTATTTTATGGTGTAAGTGGTACAATGAACTAGAAAATGTCATATTTTGCAATTCTGAGTAATTACTACTTTAGTAAGGATATACTTTATTGAGTACTACTGCAGTTGCTAAATCATTCCAATAGATGGAAGCATAAGACCACCAATGACATTTCAGAAGGTTAGTTTAGTTTTCTCACTGGATACACCACCACTCCACCTCACAGGAAAACTCCTGCACACACGTTTTACTGTCCCTTTCCACACTGCTAATGCAAGAGGAACGACTGAAAAAGCATTTAACAGATTACTGTGAAGTAATATAATAATCTTGAAAAAGAGGACAGTTACATGTGTTTTTTTTAGATCGTACACTTTTTTCTGACCAGAAAATGTTTAATGTTTGATGGCTATGTGCCAGCCATCTCGTCTTCGACCTACAGGGTTAACGCTCACCAAGTAGCCGTAACCTTGTTAATAATAAGTTACCTGAGGCAAACCTACAGGGTTAACGCTCACCAAGTAGCCGTAACCTTGTTAATAATAAGTTACCTGAGGTAAACCTACAGGGTTAACGCTCACCAAGTAGCCGTAACCTTGTTAATAATAAGTTATCTGAGGTAAACCTACAGGGTTAACGCTCACCAAGTAGCCGTAACCTTGTTAATAATAAGTTACCTGAGGTAAACCTACAGGGTTAACGCTCACCAAGTAGCCGTAATCTTGTTAATAATAAGTTACCTGAGGTAAACCTACAGGGTTAACGCTCACCAAGTAGCCCTAACCTTGTTAATAATAAGTTACCTGAGGTAAACCTACAGGGTAAAACGCAGGCAGGTCTCATTGATAACAATAGTTAAGGTGGCATTGTGACGCAGAACAACAATGGGCTGGGAAACGTTCTGAAGGTGAGTCGGTGTCACGGAGCTCAATATAACTAATAGGAGCTGGTAGGGTGAAAAATGCCCAAACAGAAGGCCTGTTTTTTCGCGACTACTTCATAACCAGGGACAGAAGGTAATATTATGAAACTGGGCTCCATGGCGGATGCAATGAACTAATTTTATCAGAAATAAACGTTGTAAAAAATGTCACTTGAGGCCACCCCGAAAATAATATTGAAAAGTTCAGTCCTTGGAGAACCGGACAGAGGGAGGGTAGGCCAGCATCCGTGAACGAGAGAGGGAGAAGCCCTCCACGGTATTTAACAGGTGGAAGAAACAACCAGGGAGCTCCATCGGTCCACAAGAAATGCAGGCAGCCGGTGATGATGTAGTGGTAGCTAGGATAACTAGGATGCTGCTGGTAGAGTAGCTAGCTTAGCTAGCTGTACCGACTAGCTTGGCTAACTAGCAGGTCGTTCGTCTGTCCCTCGAGGATGATGACGAATCCGGTGAATCACACAATTAAACAAGAATAGCGAGTGAAAAGGATCTGGCTACATTCATACTGTCACTGACCATTACGCAAAAAAGCTAATTGAACAATAAACTTCGGTGTCTCAACACTGTAACGAACTCCGTCGTTGTTCCCCAAGATCACCTCAGCCCACTCTGCTCCTAACTGGACAATATGCTTGGCGCCAAACCGTACGTGGACGCGGACAGTTCTGTACGGGGACGCGAACAGTTCCAGAACGCGGACATGAGCAGAGCAACACAATAAACTAAACCAAGTCTTTACAGTCGGGTACATTAGTAATATTCATTTGTTTATTATGTAAAACAACAATTATTCATTTTTTAAAACAATATTGTAATGACCCGGGCTGGGTCATAAAGGAAATAGAGACGGACATCAGGTGTGCAGGGCAGAACACAGGTTTATTCCTAATCTGGGCTATTGTTCATTCAACAGCCCACGACGCTAAATTCAGAATGTACCCGAATATACAACGTCAAGTTAAGGGCAGACTCATAGTAGCAGATCAGGGTCCCGAATAGAAGAGAGAGAGAGATGAGACAGTAACCTCTATTTATGCATTTCAAAACCCTGCGTGATTACCCATCATACCCCCCCCCCAACCTTTCCGTCTGCCCTCGCATATTTAACCCCTGCTAGCACCCATGAGAACAATAACACACCCACGAACACAGAACACAATACTGGGTCGTTACAATATTTTGAGATCTGGGCCCATATCCAAAAAGCGTCTCAGAGTAGAAATTGTGTCGTATAAGTGCTGAGAATAAAGCTATTTTAGTCCTACTCTTATGGGTATAAATTAAAGCTATGCATGAAGCCTCTTTATTCATAAGTGTCCCACCTAGTTGGCAGATATTTAGGACACCTCATGAGCTGTACTACTAACCAGTTTAAGAGGTACCAGCAGGTGTCTTGATAATAGAAACATGCAGCGAGTCAGTGGTTCCTGTGCCACATGTAATTGCTTTGGAGCAGAGCCCCACCTGTTTAGCTTTTTGTTGTTGTGTCTGTTTTGCATGTTATTTTGACATTAATAGGTGTCACACATCAGTTTGCAAACAATGTCAAAAAATAAATCATTGAGTTAATAAAGCCGCACACAAACATGGTCTCTTTTTTGCTTTCTTGAGTAAGGCAGCTCCAAAATGCAGGTGTTTCAGCCTAGCTCAGTGCTTTCTGTGGTGGTGGGGGCAGCCAGCGGAAAAACACAGAGCGAGTTACATTAGAAGTGCCCATCCAAAAGGCTCAAGGTCATTGGCCACAGATAAAATGACGTCAAGTCACGCTATATCTACCGTAGATTTGATTGGACTGATCGTATCAACGTCATACTTTCAAAATCTTAGCTAGCAAAAAGCTAGACAAGCAGTCATCATGAATCAAGTCGACAATCTACTGGCAAATCCTTTTCAATCCTTGTCATATGAAGATAAATTATAGATAGAACGTATCAGTGCTCATCGACCATTGGACATAAACATTAATCAACAAGTTGGAAATAGCTAATTCAACAATGAGTGGTTTGGAAGGAATCAGTGGCTAACTGCAAGCATTGCAAAGCAATCACTAACCTGCTATTCAGTGGAGTGGGTGTGTGGTCCAAGTCTGGGTTTAGATTCTCTTTTCCAAGTGTGTAAAGGGATAAACATTCACATGCAACACCATGGGCCCAGAAAAGGTTGAATACATTGGGTCTTAGTTAAAAGGGGTTAATCCAGCATGACTTCTGCTGCGTAAAAAAAAAAACTGGAAACTGGGAAATCTCAGACTTCAGTGAGTTCGAGACAACTGGGAACTCTGAAAAAAATGAGCACAATCCTTATTTTAAGTGTTTCTACAATTCCCTCTGGGAAAAACGTATGGTGGAAAAACTAGTGGAACCATTTCCCTGTTTGACCACTAGGTTTTCTGGGTATTATGACACCTCCACTGTGGGGCAAATGAAATGGGAGAATCTAAAGAATGCAACAATATTCGTTTCATCTTGCTGTGATATTCTAAGCTGGATTTAGAGCCCCCAAAATGAAAAAAATACGATATAATTTCATAGAATTTAACTAAGACCACTTTCTCTTGGTCACAGATGGACAAAATCACTTTGTGTTTACAGCAGAAGTTGTAACGAGTCTGCACACATTTGAATGGTGACTGCGCTGCTCAGTGGACGTTTTAGGAGAAAATGTCAGACACTGAAATCTATGAATTTAAAATATTAGAACAGTAATATTTTACACACCCATAAGCCTTCATGTCTGATGGAAAACACAAACGTGAAAAAATGGTGGATATAGTGTTTTGGATATAAACTCTTCATAAATTCTTAAACAAAATTGTCATCTCACCTCTTAGATTTGGTGTCATGTTCCCCAGAGGAACTCATTTTAGAGGCAGGGCCCCCCTCCTCTCTCTCCCCAGAGAGACTAATTTCCGTGCACTGACCCCTAAACAGAGATGCAGCATGTTGGTTGTGGTGAACACAGTGACAACTCATTCTAGAATGTCAATTGTTCTCTTTTATTAATTATCTCTTCGAAATAAAATATTTACTAACATTCTAGTGTGTTGCTTTGTTCAATAGGTCTGCTATTATTATGCTATTACTGAATTCAGTTCATAATATCAATGTTAAGAAAAGTATGTTCAGTGGTTTCATCTCAAATTACACAGGAAGCAGTAGCTCATTGTAATTTTGAAAACAAAAATGTTTCTGATATTCTGAAAGATGATTTAGAACTATGATACATAAGAAAATAAACAAATTGTAAAATAACCACAATATACGAAAATATGAACAACACGTTTTGAATTTCACTTGCCTACGCCCAGTTAGCGCCATTTTGTATGATTGAACTGTCACGTAGCTGTCCTGGTGAAATGGACTGTTAGATTTGAGTGTTTTACTTCCATTCACTATACTAAAATTACACAGTGGTGTAAAGTACTTCAGTAAAAATACTTTAAAGTACTACTTAAGTAGTTTTTTTGGGGTATCTGTACTTTACTATTCATATTTTTGACAACTTTTACTTTTACTTCACTACATTCCTAAAGAAAATAATGTACTTTTTACTCCATACATTTTCCCCTGACACCCAAAAGTACTCGTTACATTTTGAATGCTTAGCAGGACAGAAAATGGTATAATTCACACTTATTACCAAGAGAACATCCCTGGTCATTCTCTACTAGCGTCTGATCTGGGGGACTCACTAAACACATGCTTTGTTTTGTAAATGATGAGTTTGAGCATGCCCCTGGCTATACGGAAATAAAATAAAAACTAGAAAATGTGGCCATCTGCTTTGCTTAATATAAGGAATTTGAAATTATTTATACTTGTACTTTTACTTTGATACTTAAGTACATTTTAGCAATTACATTTACTTTTGATACTTACGTATATTTAAAACCATATACTTTTACTCAAGTAGTATTTTACTTGGTGACCTTCACTTTTACTTGAGTCATTTTCTATTAAGGTATCTTTACTTTTTACTCAAGTACGACAATTGGGTACTTTTTTCCACCACTGAAATTACACCATACATTTAATTTCTCTACACACTTTACAATAATCCCTTGAAGAGTTCTTACCTTGTAGCCTGTATTCACAACCAGAACATGTCAAGTCATTGAGATATTTTCCTGTTTTGCTGAGAGAGCACCTTCCTGATGACAAGTGGCCTCTGTATCTGTGTTCTAGGTACAGTTGATATTTGGGATGCAATAATACCTGGTCAAAGTCTAGTGACTCAAACACCCATAGTATATCATTAACATAACAGTAGTTTAATCTTTTACTTTTTTTCTCAAAAAAGGTAGGGGTCAAAAAATTGGCTCTCCCTTTCAATACCTCCATTGCGAAGGATAACGGCACTGAGGCTTTTTCTAAAATGTTTTCTGAGTTGGAGTGATCCTAGAGACCATTCCTCCATACAGAATCCTTCCAAATGCCAACTACAGGAAGGTAAAGGTACAAACCTAAACACACAATAAAGAAACAAATCTCCCTAACTGACAGGGGAGGCTTGATTATCCAACGGCTAGTCATTTTACATTCACCCACCGGCTCTTACTACTACTATCCCAATGTAATACATCTCTACCAACATCATACATAAATATCCCTGGTAGGATCCTTAACTACTATCCCAATGTATATCATGCGACCAACATCGATACATAAATAATGCCCCTGGTAGGATTCCTTACTACTATCCCCCAATGTATACATTCTAACCACATCATACATAAATAATCCCTGGTAGGATCCTTACTACTATCCCAATGTATAGATTCTACAACACAATACAATAAATAATTCCTTTGTAGGATCCTTTGGCATTTTTTCTCCCTGCCTGGAGCACAGTTGCACTTGTTCGGCCCCACTTCGTTTGTCGCCCTGTTTGTCCATTTCCTTTCGCCTTGGCGTTTTAGTTTTGGGGTTTTAGTTGCCCTGTTGCCTGGTTGGGCCAAAAACAGCTTTTGGGAAACCTACGTCGGTCCTGCATTTATTTCCTACACTACACCTACACCGCCCTCGAACATCCCAGTCATGGAATCAGCAGGAGCCAAAGCACCAGACAAGACTGGAACCCGGGTTCGGGACCAGCAAGACAATCCTCCCTGGGGAAACCCCCTGCGGAGGTGTTTACCACACCCCGGGCTGGGTTCGCCTCCACCACCGCCCCCCTGCCGCCCCCATCGGCCACCCCCCATTCCAGCCCCGGAAAACCCTCGAGGAGTCCGACTATCTCCCCGAGGCTTACCGGGGGCCCGGGGCGGTTCAGGGTTTCCTGCTCCGGTAGAGCTAACCGGGCCACCGGCACCCGGCACCTTCAGGCTGAGACGTGTCCGCCCTGATCTCCTCCCCGGGCCCGGGAAAGCGTGGAGGGGGGGCCAACGCGGAGGGGAGGAAGATCGACGCCAGACCATCCGTACACCGAGTTCCCCCCGCCGTTTCAGGGGGGTTTGACCACCCCCCGGGAGGGGAAAGCGGGGGGGGACGTCGGGTCTTCCCCGCAGGGGGAGGAAAAGTCCCCGAATTCGCGCTCAAATTTCCCGTACTCGGGCGGCAGTGCAGGGGGAATGATCGGGCCCTCACGTCTATACCGTTTCAGCCTACGTGAGGACGTCCGCGGGAGCTGGCCCGTGCGGGAACCACCCTCCTTTCGACCACTGGTGGATTGTCCATCGGCGGGAACCCTGCTGGCTCCCCCGGGGGACTTTTTGCGGGGGTCCTCCTTTCCCACCCCCCAGCGCCTCCGGGCCTTGCCCCATGGAGCTCGGGCGCTGGGGCCTAGAAGAGGGGGAGTGGGCGGCTAGGGGGCCCCCATCCCTGCCCAAACTGTGGTGGGGAGGACACCCCCGGGGCTAGGTGCTGGGGATGCCTCCTAGGGGAGATACACAGGCCCCGCATGGGATTCCTTCCCGGGTGAGTGGGCCCCCCAACCACCCGAGCTCTTTTTTTCCCATTTTTGTAGCCTTATTTTTCCCAGGTAGCCCTCATCCCCAGCATGGCGTGTAATTGGCGCAGCGGGGAATTTTTTTAAAAAAATTTTTGTTTAGCGTTGGGTTCCCCCATTCCTGTTGTTTCCTTTTCCCTTTCACGCCCTAATAGTCGTCCGTTGGGTACGGGCTTATCAGGGGGTCAGGGCCCACTTGGATGTGTGCGCAGGGGGTACCCGGGGATGATTCGCTTTTTTCCTGTTTGCTCTCCTGCGTACCGGTGGTGGGGATGCCCGGGTTGATACCCATAACCCATGATTTGTGGCGGGGAGAGGGCTCTGATGAGTGGTCGCTCATGTGTGGGTAATGTTTGGGCGTTTCCGTAGGGGACCTCGGTGGAGACCCAAAAACCAGGTGCCCGCATTCACATTCCACCTGAGTATGGGGTTTTTGGCATTCTTTAGAAAGGCGGGGCGACGCGGTTGCCCCCCCATGGGCGGGGGGATTTGCGAAAAACCCTCCGGGCAAGCTGCCCCCCCACGGGCCTGGTACCTTGTTCGGAGGGAAGAAAGCTATGGAGTTTTACTGACGAATCACTGGAAAAGGAACATACGGCCCCCACTTCCCCCCCCCGTCCTCGGTTTTTTTTTCGGAAGAAAAAGGATGGGGGGTTTTGCGCCATGCATCGATTACCGGGGTCTCAATCAGATTACGGTGAAGTAAGTTATCCACTCCCCTGATTGGACATAAATGAGTCGTTGCATGGGGGCGTTTCTTCACAAAAATAGATCTCAGGGAGCGCGCAATTTGGTGCGCATCAGGAGAAGATAAATGGAAAACACCCTTTTAGTACCACCCGGGCCATTACGAGTATCTGGTCATCCTACGGGTTGTGAACGCTCCATCTTTTTTCCAATCTTTTTGTGGATAATCTTCAGGGACATCAGGGCAGGGGGTGGGGTTCCATTGATGACTTCTCGTGTACCCCTACCCGTGTCGACATTTAGCCCTGGGCGCGGGGTTTGGGCGGAGGCGGGTGGGCACGACCTGTATGGAAGGAGAGAAGGTCTTTTTTTCCCCGGGAGTGGGTCCCCTTTTTGGGGTTATCTTTCGCGTCAGGGGTGAGGTGGGGGTAGATGAGTGTGGGCCGTGCGTAATTGGAAAACACCAAACCTGGAAGGGGTGCGCTTTTTTTGGGGGTTTGCAAATTACTACAGGGTTTTTACCCGGGGGTTTTTTGGACAGGTGGCAGTTTCCCCACGTCCTTTTTGAAGGGGGGCCCGGTTGCGTCTGCTGGTCGGCCGAGGCGGCAGGGGTTTTTGGGGGCTGAAGGCCGTTTCCCTCCCCCCCGGGCTGGCGCACCCGGTCCCTCTTTGCCTTTTTTCCAATTAGAGGTGGACGCGTCGGAGCCGGTTTAGGAGCCTGTTTTTACAACGATCGGCGCGCCCCCTAAACTCCGCCCTGTGCTTTTTCTCTAAAACTCAGTCCCGGAGCGGAACTATGACGTAGGGGACGGGGAGCTGTTAGCCGTGGTACAGGCTCTAAAGGTGTGGAGGCACGGTTGGGGGGGCCAACACCCTTTTCCTCTTTTTTGACGGACCCCGTAACCTGGTACATCCGGGCGGCGAGGGGGCTGAACCCTCGCCAGGCAATGGATTTGGGTTCTTGACCAGGTTTACGTTTAAGATAAAGTACTCCCTGGGTCACAGAAGGGAAAGGCAGTGCGCTGTTCGGCGGTATGACGCGGGGAGAGGTCCCTGGGGCCCCTCCCATATGTGCTTTGTGTCTGGGGGCGCCGGTAGTGTGGGAGGGCGTGCGAAAAGAGCGGCGTTACGCACCGACCCCAGTCCATCACAGTGCCCGGAGGGTCGGAAATACGTTCCGCTCGAGGTGGGGAAACGATTATCTATTGGGCTCACCGCACCCTCCTCGGACATCCGGGGATCGGCCGGACAGTGCCTGTCTTAGTGCCAAGTCGGTGGGCCCCCGTTGGGTAGGGGTGTGAGGGTTTATTTTCCCCCTCCCGGGGTGCGCCCTGTGGCCCTAGACATTTACCTAGGGGGAATTTCTACCCCCGCCCGTTTCCCAAAGGCCTGGTCCCCCTCTCGTGGACTTTATAAAAGACCTTCCCCTTCCCCCCGGGGAAAACCCCATCCTGGCGTTGTGGGCCGGTTCCTAAGGGGCCCGTCTTTTTTCCCATGCCCCGGGCTTCCTACGGCCCTGCAAACTGCCGAGGCATGTTTACCCTGTGTTCCGGCCTACGGGGGGCCCGGGACATTGTGGCTATCGGGGGCCCAATTCACCTCCAGGGTTGGAAACGTTTATGGAGCGGTTTTGGGGGGCTCGGTCCTACCCCGGGCTACCACCCGGGGGGCAATGGGCAGGGGAACGCGTAAACCCAAAGTGGGAGTTTCTCAGAAATCTGCCAGGACCGGGGGGAGGTGGGCAAGGGAGTTCCCTGGGCCCAGATGGCCCCCGAAATTCCCCACGCCTTCCTCCCGAACAAACCCCTTTCAATGTGTGTTAGGTTACCCCCGTTCGGCACCCTGGCAGCAGAGCCGATCGAGGCTCCTGCGGGGATGAGGGGGCGCGGGGCTCGGGGAACTTGGAACGCTGCACACTCCCCCTGCAGCGGCCCTCCGACGTAGAAGGCAGCGCGATCTCCACCGCAGTGGGGCACCGTGTACCACCTGGTATCGAGTCTGGCCTCTACCAGAAAAATGCCCCTCCGCCTGCCCCGTCAAACTGGGTCGGGGGTTTGTAGGGGATTTTTAATCCGAGGGGGTTTTAACGAGGTTTGTTTTAGATTACAGCTTTTGTGGGGTATAATGTTTAACCCCCCCGTTCCCTGTGTCCCCTTTTCAGGGGCCGGGGGTAGCGGGCCCACTCCAAAAAGATGAGATCTTGGAGCCCTCCGCCCCCGTTGGGCATCGAGGGGGGGGGGACCGGCGTCTCCTAGATCCCTCTTTGGATTCGAGACGTCTCCCTTCTAGTGGAGTGGGAGGGGACGGTCCGGAGGAGCGGGGCGGGCCCAGGAGAGACTTTTGGACCCGTCGTCCCGACGAGTTCCTCGGGCATCCACGCGCCCCGCGCCGGTCCCCCCGGCCGTCCCCCAGGCCGGAGCGGGCGCTCTGGAGCCGCGCGTCGGGGGGGTACTGTCACGGTTTTGGGCCGGGCTGCCTCTCCTCCTGTCGGCAGGGTTCGGGGCCGCGTCCCGGAAATTTTAGTGCCACCGATAATTTTTCATTTCTTTGCTTTTGTCTGTTTTTGAACCTGTTTCTGTTTTTTCTATTAGTGTCCTTTAAATTTCCGTTTTTGTTGTCAGTGTTGTTTATTGTTTTTCGTCAGTTTTGTGTTTTCTCGGTTGAGCTATTTTTTCCCCCGCGGGGCACAGTTGCACTTGTTGTCCCACTTCGTTTTTTCGCACCTGTTTTGTGCGCATTTGCCTTTCGCCTTTGGTAGTTTAGTGTTTGGGGTTGTTGTCCTGTTGCCTTGTTGGGCAGAAAAACGCTTTGGGAACTACCTCGGCGTCCTGCTTTGATTTCCCACACTACCCCACACACGCCCACCTTACCTTGCAGCCTGAATTCAAAAACAGAACATGTCAAATCATTGAGATTGTCCTTTGTGCGAGAAAAACCTTTGGGGAAAATTTATTCACCTCAGATCTGTTTAAACCAACTTAGTTGCCTGATTCGATCTGTTTTTAACCAACTCTTTGTTTCCTGATTCGATTTTGAAAACAACTCTTTGTTCCTGTTTTTAGATCTGTTTAAAAAACTCTTAGTTTTTTGATTCAGATTGTTAACCAACCTAGTTTCCCGATTTGAAACTTTTAAACCAAGCTTAGTTTTTCCCGATTTTGTTTAAAACCCAAATCTTATTTCCTGATTCAGACTGTTTAAACCAACCCTTTGTTTCCCGATACAGATCTGTTTTTAAACAAATCTTAGTTTCCTGATTTAGATCTGAATAAACATTTCTTTCTTTCTCATTTAGCAAAAACGCCTTATCCAAGAACTTACAAATTGGGGCTCACCTTATGATAGCCAGTGGGGTAACCCTTTACAATTATTTATTTTTTTCTTTTTTTTTTTTTTGTAGGGTGGGTATGGGGGGAAGAAGTTATTTATACTATCCCCAGGTATTCCTTAAAAAAGGGGGGTTTTAGTGTCTCCGGGAAAAGGGGGTCATGGCGCTTCCTGCTCGTGAGGGGCTTGTTCCCTTGGGTGCCAGAGCAGCAAAAGTTTTGCTGATTTAGATCTGTTTTAAACCACTTAAAAGACTGCATGTCATGCCTGTACACTACCCTGAAGTTTTTACCACCACTCATTCAAGGGTTTTTTTTTTTTTTCTTTTTTTACATTGTAGAATAAAAGTGAAAAATAAAAATATGAAAAACCATACGGAAACTTATCCAAAAAAGTGTTAAAAAAATCAAAAATATTTATATTTGGTTCTTCAAAAGCCCCCTTGCCTTGATGACGCTTTGCAACCCCCTTGGCTTTTCTCAACCAGCTTCATAGGTAGTCACCTGGGAAACCTTTCAATTTAAAAGGTGTCCCTTTTAAAAATTAATTTTTGAATTTTCTTTCCTTCTTTAAAGCGTTTGGGCCAAACATTGTTTTAAAGGTAGGGGGGGATCAGAAGATAGCCCTATTTTTGGGAAAAGACCAAGTCCATATTATGGCAAGAACACTAAAAAAGCAAAGAAAAAGACGTCCTCATTTTTTAAACATGGGCGGTCGTCAAAAAGGGAAAATTTCAAAAAACTTTGAAGTTTCTTCAAGGCATCGCAAAAAACCATTAGCGCTATGATGAACTGCTCTCATAGGACCGCCACAGGAAGGGAAAACCCAGAGTTACCTCTTGCTGCAGGGGAAAGGGTTAT